>OVBE01006433.1:0-19899 GCA_900406425.1 Iberis pinnata | reverse complement strand
GGCGACGGCGACTGGAGAGCTGAAGCTCTCTCTGAAGTGATGGTCAGAGAGCATGCTTTCTCCGACGACGGCGGTTGGAGAGTTAATGGGCCTAAAGAGCCCAATAACATTGTCCGACCCGAGCCTTTTCTAAAGGTCCGACCCGAGTGGATCTTTACTCCCACATCCATTAGTAAAATTCTTCCTGGATATTAGTAAGATAATAACGAACTTCAACCAACTTTTTACTCCTTTCAGGTGGCAGTGACCATGAACAATTAACAAAAAGGTCATTGAGAACTAGGGGCGAATCCAGGAAAAAAAAATATTATAGGGAAAAACTAGAATATAAATATGGTAAAATACTTATAATATATTTTCACTAATAATATTTGTAATATTTGAATTTGTGAAGAATGCTAAACATGTCGTTCATTTAACTTTGTAGGACCCGGAGTATAGTTTGAAATGACTTGTAGAAGAAGAAAAAAACTAAGTTCATTGAACCACTTGTGTGTAAGACACTAATAATTTACCAGTTACAATGTGTGTGGAATATGAATGCAGTCTTCCCTAAGCCACGAAAATTCGGACATGTTTAGATGGCCAAAGAAGTTAAGGGAAAATATCGTAACAAAGTGGATAAATCATATCTTTATGAAGATACTAAGCGTATCTCATCATTTAATGATTCAAAAAGTATAAGATCTTGCAAGTAGGGGGAGATCGTGCAGAGAATATTTGTGTCATGATGTTTAATTAAGGGGAGTCTATAATTATGTTTTACATGACTTGTGTATGCTATGTTACAAGAGTGGCAGTGGCTGTCCCAAAAATTATTTTGACCTGGTTCAAATTATTTGTTCAAACAAAATTTAGATGAAAAAATGAGTTTAAAGGAATTGAACTTTGGTTTAGGAGGTTCCACTATGCTACTAACTTTTTCATGTTTTTAAATGCATAAAAAAACTATATCAACATTTAAGGTGGTTCATGTGATCCACCATCTCCCTTGGTCATAAAACTCGGTGATAAACCCCATGAGAGTGAGCTTGAGTTATGAAACTCAGTAATAAATGGAGAGATTGATAGTTCCAAAGCTGCTGGAGAAAAGAATAATATTGTAGTATGAGAAAATGATGTAGAACTATAGGTTACACACGTGAACATGTGTGTGAAAAAATTTGTTGGTATATTGAATCGTTTAAGATATGTTGGTTGCACAAACTATGAAATATTTTCAAAATATAGGTCATTGAATATATGAAAGACACATTTATGAAGTTACTGCATGGTACTGTATGGTACTGAAGATTTATTGAGGATATAAAAAATGAATTTTTTTTCAATAAAAAAGAAGATTTGAGATATCCATATCTAAATCTGTCGAAAATAATGGAGGATGATTGTTTTGGATTCTTATAAATACAAAATATATGAGTCTAATTAGGTTAGTCACACAAAAAAAAAGAAGATCAATCGGTTGAAGTACAGTCTCTGAAAAAAGCACATATAGGTTGTTTTAGATCAATAATAGACTTACGAGAAAAACTTAAATGTTCTGCTTCTTGTATTTGTATTAGAGATGTGTGTGTCATAGTAAGATAGATATTGATTGGTGTTGAAGTAAAATTGTCTTAGTGTCGAATAATTCCATCAAGCAAGATTTTGTTGAAAATTTGTCTAATAAATCTCTAGTAATTGGTTTGAAGACGTAGACATATTGATAAATTTCATTTAGTCTCTTGTGTGCATATATTCTCTCGTTCTTACATATTCCGGACTAGGTACCTCAATGGATACAAATAAACCAAGGTTTGACCCTTCTTTTATGGGTGAATCAAAGATACTCGAGGTGCTTGAATTGGCAAAAAANAAAAATTAAAAAAAAAAAAAAAAAAAATGAAAAATACTCATGGATTCCTACCACTTGCAAGAGATCTGAACATCTTGGCCATAAATAAACTCTTTGTCTCCAAAAGGTTTCAAACTGCCCCATGTCTATTAGGCCACCACAAGCATATCCACTTACAAAACCAGTTGCGTCAAGTAATGATGTATAGCTTTAAAAAAAATCCAGCTTAATTACACGCGGAGGTAGAGGTTGACGTAATTTCCCATCCGAAGGATAGAAAGAGATCATCTCCCTTTTTAATTCTCTCTAAGCTTCTTGGTTTTAAACTTTTAAGTAGCAAAATGTTTGCTTATCTACTTCAAAACTTTCTTGAAGTCTATAATCAAAAGTCATAGCTATGTTGTCTTGTTCACTTGTATTTAAATAAATATCCTTCTTTTATAAGATCATACTTTACTCAAAACCTAAGCCGGTCACAAAGCCGGTTGATAATATAAATAAATTCAAAATATTAAAAGAGCTTTCAATAATTACATAAGTCAATGTAAAAAATAATAATAAAAGGTCAACTGTTGATAATATTTTGTATCAAGAAATATTTGAAGTTATATATTATTTTACAAACTTATTATCATCCTTTAACTAAAACTTGTAAAGAATGAATAAAAGAATTGGGAAGAATATTTTTGGCCGGCTTATTAATATTGCCTCTTTTTATCATAACATTTTTTTCAATATTTAGATCAGTCAGATTATCCATAACTAAATTCTATAATGCTGAATAATTATAATGTAGAATTATATAATTACAAAAAGAAAATCATATTTTGGTAGAAACAAATGTAGAAGATACACAAGAATAACCATATAACGGCACAATGTTGACGGAGAAAAAACCAACGAGCACTACAAAATCATTGATTAATTCGAAACCTATAAATCAGTCTCACAACATTATTCGTCCAGGGACACTTGATACTATTGATACAAAGCAACTATATGCAACTTGAGAAAAGAAAAGCAACTATTAAATGTTTCTTCAGTTCAAACTAATACATCCTAAACCTCACCTTCTATATTTGTAATCTTAATACTTCAATCTATTTTAGTCGGAAAACAAAATATATATATATCGAATAATAAAAATACCGACTTGCTTATTTAACAACAAAAAAAATACCGACTTGCGTGGTTAAAATATCTATAACTCTCCTTAACCTAAGCGAAACATCATTAAAGTGGTAAGTGGTAACCATAATCGAACATGGTAGCCACTTCTAGTTGACATTCTCAAAAATGAACTAGTCATAATTAATTATACCCAAAAATAAGCATATAAATAATAAACACCCCACAAAACATTTTTACTCCACCATCCAAAAGAAAATTTTTGGAGCCATTCCAAATAGAAAAGATGGTGACTAAAACATCAAGCCAAGCCATAGTCTTTGCAGTTGCTCTTCTTTTGGTCATCATCCAAACTGTGCAAGCAGAGTATTACCAGCCGCGGCTACCTACAGTTATCCCGAGCCCTCCTCCTCCCTATGTTGCGAAGCCAAAGCCGCTCCCAACTCCCAGCCCTAAACCTGTCGTCTATCATCCTCCTCCCACCCCCAAACCTATGCTCTATCAGCCTCCTCCCACGTCCTATCAACCACCCACAGGCTCATTTGAACAATTGTTCCTCGATCCACATAATGTTGCTCGGACCAACTTAGGTATTTTCATATATTAATTAAAATATAAGACCATGAATGTGTTTTTGACAATGTTTTTAAATCCTAAACGATCCACCATCTATCATAGTGAGCAAGATTTGAGATAGTGTTGTGGGTTATACAAACTCAAAAGATTTAGGATTTTAAATCGTTTTAACTAAATTTTAAGCGGTTAGAATTTCTGAACCGTTTTTTTTTTTGTATTAATGTTACAATATAATCGGTTATCGTATTGGATTAAATTAAATTTAAGTTGTTGACAAGAAAAAACAAATTATATTCGATATAAAACAATGTGAGCGGAGTGACTCAAACAAACGGATTGATTATGGTTCAATTGAGTTTCTCAAACTTCTAATTAAAACTCTTGTATCAGCATATGTTAAAGTTTAGGAATTTCAAATTTTTTATTAAGGAAAATAAGTAGCAGGGTCGACCATGGACAAATAAAACATTCGCCTAGAGTCTCCATATTTTATAAGTCTCCTTCCATATTTTATAGGCCCACAAAATGTAAAATTATATATATATGACCCAAAATTTATGGCCTAAAAAACAAATAGATAAAACATTAGCTTCAATTTTAAAAAAATTGTTTCAAATTCCCAAGATTTCAGGACCGGTCCGGGTAAATAGTACATTAAAATAAAGAAAATTTTATATACGGTACATATGGACTTATATGTATCCTACAAATATTTAAATTATGTGTTGTTATAGTACGATTTGAGTGTTGAGTGATGCGACTGAAAACGTCTTCACGTCTTAAATTATGTCCAATATACGGTACATATGGACTATATGTATCGTACAAATGGCCAATTAGTTAATACTGTAAATAAGCTTGAGATCAAATTATACTATAAATTTAATTGTAATGATTTTGAGTAATTTCATTTCATGTACAGGGCTGTCCCCATTGGTGTGGGACGGAAAGATCGCGAGCTATGCAACATGGTGGGCTAACCAGAGACGGTTTGATTGCTCTCTAACCCACTCGACCGGTCCATACGGTGAGAACTTGTTTTGGGGAAGTGGCTCGGACTGGACACCGACTTTCGCAGTGGAGTCATGGACCGTGGAGGCTAAGTCCTACAATCACAATACCAACTCGTGTGAAGGCGGTATGTGCGGACACTACACTCAGATCGTGTGGCGTGACACCAAGCGGCTAGGTTGTGCTCGAGTTGTCTGCGAAAACGGCGCAGGAGTTTTTATCACTTGCAACTACGACCCACCGGGTAACTACGTTGGAGAGAGTCCTTACTAACTTTGTCTAACAATTTGATTATAAATTCAAATCCTTTTTGTGATTTCTGTATCTATATATGTTTTGTTTGTTCGAGCTTTTATTTTGAAAAATATATTATATCGTATATGGATCTTAAGATGGTATTATGAACATTTCTTGTTTCTACCTTTCTATCATGTAAGGGTCACGCCCCAAAATGAACTTTATTGGTGTGCAAAGACCTTCCATAATTCCACTAAATATCTTAAATCGTAACTACAAATACAATTTATTATCCAAAGTAAACCAACCCTAAATAAAACAAACAAATTTAATTAACTAAAAGAGATAAAGGGGTGCAAATTGGGTAAATCAACTCAAACCAATCCAAATTCAATTAAACCATTTGTTTAATGGTTATGAGTCAACCCAATCTATTAAGCAAATGGTTTGGATCAACTCATAACCAACTTAAATGAATGAGTTAATGGGTTTAATAGGTTACCCATAATAATTTGATTATTATTTATATAATTATCATAATTATTAATTATGACATTATCATTACATCATAACCATCTCATCACCAACTGCATTATGATCATGATCATCGGAAAATTTTTAACATGAAAATTTTTGACAGAAAATTTTTTGGCAGGAAAATTTTTCGCAGAAAATTTTTTGGCGGGAAAATTTTTCACAGAAAAGTTTTTGGCGGGAAAATTTTTCGCAGAAAAGTTTTTGACAAGAAAACTTGTAATGAGAAAATTTTGGTGGGAAACTTGTGACGACAAAATATTGTCGGGTAAATTTTTTGATTGGAAAACTTTTAATGAGAAAATTTTGGCGAGAAAATTTTTGACACGAAAATTTTGACGGAAAAATTTTGATGGAAATTTTTGACGAGAAAGTTTTGACGGGAAAATTTTGATGGAAATTTTTGAGGAGAAATTTTTGAGGAGAAAATTTTGACGGAAAAATTTTGGCGAGAAAATTTTGACTGGAAAATTTTGGAGGAAAAGTTATCTTATGTTGATGGTGATGTTATGTTTTGATGTAATGATTTTGATTTTATGTTAATGTGGTGATGAATTATTATGACAATGATAATGATGATTAAATAATTAATGTAAATGATAAATAAAAATTAATGGGTTAATGATTTATCCATTACAACTCAATAACCCTAGAAATTTTAATCATCTTAACTCAATTTATTAAAACTATTAACTTATTAAAATCATTAACCCATTAGAACCATAAAATTCAACACAATGGATTAATGGGTTGAATTGGATTAGGTTGATCCATTGAATTTTACCCATTTTGACATCACTATAGATAACCAATATATCGAATAAATCTCTCATTTGTGCACACAACAACAACAAAAAAGATTAAAGCTTTGATTGATTACTTCAAATGAAATTATTATTTTTGATATCTGTCTATGAAAAAGAATGTTATCTCTTTTCTTTATATCAAATTGAACAAATTCATAGTTTACAATTATGGTATTATTTTAAATTTTATAATTTTGATGTTACAGGACCCATTATAAGCTCATTCAAAATTATTTTTTAATGTTTATCCTCTTATAATCTAGTGGTTAAAATCTCTTGTGCATAGATTTGACACCTAAAATAGTTAATTCAAACCTTACTAAAAGAAATTTAATTTGTTATATATTTGTTCACAAAAAGAAATATTATGCGATATCTAATCCACTAAAAATGATATAAACATAAATTTAATCTTATATTAATTGTTAGCGTTGGATTTGGCATTCATTCAAAATTGAGGTAGAAAACAAGCTTAGATCGTACCAAAGATGAAGGTTTTTATAGGCAAGAATAACTACGAGCAAGAAAAAATAATAATAATAATTTTTTTTTTGATAATAGGTAAATATTAAATTAAAAAATAGGGTTTACAAAGTAGAGCAAAGCTTAAAATATTCTTTTAAGGCTCCCAAAAAAATAGAAAAACAGAGCCTTTTTGAAACAGGTTGAAATAACATATTTCAGATTTGAGTGTCATCCTTTTAGCATTGATGGTAAGTGAACCAGATGGATAGCAGATCTTTGAATGCTTTGTAGTGCATTCTAGCCAAGATTGAGTGCCTCACGCTTTTGTCTATCAGATGAAAAAGTGTGGTGGCATCGTGTTGATTAGAGGTGTGGAATCTTGAATTCCTCTCCCTCCAGATGTTGTAAATTACAGCTTGTAAGACTAGAGATGATAACTTGCGATTCGCCTTGTGAGTTATGCGAGACCAGAGGTTGAAAATATATGACCACCTCAAGATAGTAGCGTTAGGTAGTCCTAGGCGAGGAAGGATCGTTGACCAAATTTCCGATGCATAGGGGCAGGCAGCAAACAAATGGTCTCTGTCTTCATTTGTAACATTACACAGGGTGCAGTATGGAGAGGTTTGAAGGCCCCAGGAGATTAATCTGTCTTTTGTTGGCAGCCTATCTTGATGTGCAACCCAAACCATGAAAGAGTGTTTGGGGATAGAACCTTTGAACCAAATGAATTTAGTCCAAGGGAGGCTTTGGTGAGAAGGTCTTAAAGCTTCCCAAAGCAGAGGGGTGGAGAATGTGGTTAGTGTGGAATTTTGGTTGAGCCAGCAGTAAGTATCTTTGCCTTGAGCAGGATTAGGCAGAGCTTGTGCTAGCAACAGAGATCTTAGCTGTGATAGGATTGGATTCCTGGTCCTTAAAGAAGCCAGAATCCAAGTTCCATTGTTAACGCAATCAAACACCTTGGCATCTCTTTGGTGGCCTGAGCTTAAGTGTCCTGACTCTCCAAATTTGTCCCATAGAGAGCCGTCCTTGTCCTGTAACCAATTGTCAAACCAAAAGCTTGCATCAAAACCATTACCAATTTTTCAAAAGATAATTTTTTTTGCAATATATCTAATATGCAATAAAGATTTCCACAACCAAGAGTCTTGTGTTTGAGGTTCAACTGCCCAGAAGCTTTTGGTGCCAAGTCTCGAGTCTTTTTTCCAGGCCACCCACAAGGAGCCTGATTTGGTGAATAGCAACCAAATAAGCTTTAGTAGAAGTGTTGTATTCCAAGTTCTTAGGTCCCTTAGTCCCAGCCCCCCTTCTGACTTAGGTAGGAAAATTGATTTCCATGAGACTTTTGCCCAACCAGATTTTGAGATATCTCCTGCCCATATGAACCTTGTGCACATCTGTTGGATTAGGTTTATACAATTTTGAGGTACTCTGAAAGATGAGAACCAAAAGTTCAAGATGCTGAAGATAACTGTTTTGATTAGGAGTAAACGTCCTGCAAAAGACAAGGCTCTATTTGCCCAATGATTAAACTTAGAAGCTAAGGCATCAATCAAAGGGTCATAATCTTGTTTCTGCAGTTTTTTGTGCATCAATGGGAGGCCTAAGTAACGAAAGGGAAAAGAACCATTGGTAAAGCCTAGCTCTACTAGACAGAGAGATTGATGGTTAGTAATACCAGCTGTGTACAGGGCAGATTTATCAATATTCATCTTTAGACCAGATACAATGTAGAACCTGTTTAGAGCATCAATGATTCCTATTGTAGAGGAGAATTTGCCATCAAACAGGAGCATCAGGTCATCTGCAAATGCCAGATGAGAAATCTTAAGTTTGTTGGCTTTAGGGTGATATCCTATTAGACCTGCACCGTAGTATGAATCAATGAGGGATGCAAAGAACTCCATTGCAATAACAAAGAGTAGAGGAGAGATAGGGTCTCCCTGTCTCAAGCCATTTGTGCCTTT
Organism: Iberis pinnata; assembly: GCA_900406425.1. Lineage (NCBI taxonomy): Eukaryota > Viridiplantae > Streptophyta > Magnoliopsida > Brassicales > Brassicaceae > Iberis > Iberis pinnata. The sequence continues at coordinate 11,341 of OVBE01006433.1, read as the reverse complement.
GAAGAAACCACTTGAGTTGCCATTGACATTTACAGAAAAAGTTGTTGTTGTGATGCATTGAGAAATCCATATGATGAATTCCCGAGGGAAATTTTCTTCCTGAAGAACTTTGATCAAAAATGTCCATTTAACAGAGTCAAAGGCCTTCCTTAAGTCCACTTTGAGAATGGCTCTTTTTGAAATGTGTTTTTGGTTAAACCCCTGAGCCATTTCAGAGGCAAGAAGCACATTTTCCACCAGAAGTCTTCCTTTAATGAATGCAGATTGATAACTTGAGACCATTAGGGGTAAGATTCTTTCTAGTCTTTGAGCTAATAGCTTTGAGATGACCTTATATAAGACATTGCACAGGGAGATTGGCCTGAAGTCTGTGATTTTGTTTGCATTTGTCTTCTTTGGAATTAGAGTGATTAAGGTGCAGTTCATTTGCTTCAGCATTTTCCCTGATGAGAAGAACTCTGAGACAGCCTGAATGACATCCTCTCCTATCCATTGCCAGGCATTTTGAAAAAATTCTGCATTATACCCATCAGGGCCTGGTGACTTATTCTTTGGAAGAGCAAATACAGTTGACTTGATCTCCTCTGCTGAAAATCCCTTGATAATACACTGCCTCATCTCCTCTGTACATTTGAACTTTGTCAACTGAGCAATGAGGTTTCCTTGATCATGAGTCAGGGGAACATCCTCTGATCCCAAAAGCTTGTGGTAGAATTGCACACATTCTTCTGCAATATCATCCTGAGATACCAGTTTGTCTCCTTGATCATTGATGAGGTAGTGAATTGTGTTTGCTGAATTTCTTGAGGCTACCCTTTTAAAGAAGAAACTGGAGTTGAAGTCTCCATTTTGGAGCCAATGCACTTTAGATCTTTGAATTAGGAATTTCTCCTCTGCTAAAATGAGGGTATGCCACTTCACAAAAGCTTCTTTCTCCATTTGGGCTAGAATAGTAGAAGGGTTTGCCAATAAAGCTGATTGGGTTAAGGATAGAACTTCAGCTGCTTGAATCACTTTCTTTTCTAACCCAGAGAAGGTTTCCTTGTGAAAGTTCCTGATATGAGTTTTCAAGATCTTCAGCTTTGAAACCAGTCTGAACATAGAAGTCCCTCTAATATCAGTTGCTCTCCATTTTGATTCCATTGAAGGCATTAAGCTTTTATCCATGAGCAAATGATTGGCAAACATAAACCTTTTTCTTTTTAATGGTCTTTGTGAAATAATTTTGACAATAGCAGGGCAATGGTCTGAGAACATAGGTTCACTGAATTCTGCAAAAGAGTTTGGGAAGATTGTCTTCCACTCATCATTGACCAGAACTCTGTCTATTTTTTATTTTTTTGCAATAGGGCTTTCCACCTGTTTGTTCCACCATGTGAAGTGATCTCCTCTGAAAGAAAGGTCATCTGCTTGAATTGTATGAAGACAGTTGCGAAATTCAGTCATTCCACTAGTGACTTTGGAGCCACCAGTTGATGAGTCCTGGGGTTGAGTGATTGGTTAAAGTCCCCCATGATGCTCCAAGGCTTCCCATTGAGAATAGATATAGAGCTGAACGTACCAAGATCACTCCAAAGCTGCCTTCTAATGTACTTACATTTCCTTGCATATATGGATGAAACTACCAAATCTTGGTCCACATAAGGAAGCCTCACTAAGCAGGATATGATTTGATCTGTTTTGTGAAGCACAGTCACATTTACAGAAGGGTCCCAAATGATCCAAATCCTTCCCAAGTCTGCCATCTCATAGTTGCTGGTCACATTCCAACCTTTAAATGTAGAGAGTCCTATTTTCTGAAATCTTGTTTGTTTCACCCTTGTTTCAATAAGGCTGCCAAAAAATGCTTTGCTCTGCTTGAGCCATTTCCTAAGACTTAGCCGCTTACTTGATTTATTTATTCCCCTTACATTCCAACAAAAAAGGTCAATCATTGAGGGGATTAGTTAATGGAGAGGGCTTTCCCTCTGTATTCTTTAGTTTTTGTGTTACCAAAATGGGTGTTGAGTTTTTATGAATTTTTGTAGCTGGGCTTCAAACTTCTTTCTCTTTTTTTATATGTATTCAGTGAATTCCATTCCTGCAGGGGGATTATCATCTTCTTCTGAGTGAGCTGAGGTAGAAACATTTGAGTCATCAGAGTAATCAGTGTCTGGTTCTTCATCAGAGGCTGTGCAGACTGAGTGTACCTTGCCCTTGGACTGATGGTTCACTATTCCAGAGGAAGATGGATTTGATGGGTGAAGGGTAGCCTGATGAGGGTCCTTTACAGTGGCTTTAGGTGGTGATTGGGTACCAGATCCCTTAGCATCCTCAGAGGTGGTGAGTTGAATAGGTGATGTCTTTGAGGAAGGGATTTCCTGTTGGGTAGATGGTGCAGAAACCTGGGTACTCTTCTCAACATAGATGTAGGAGTTTGTTGCTGTCGAGGGTCTTTTCATGGCAGGTTTTGTGGTCTTGGCTGAGACTTCTAGATTGGAAGCTGGAGCTTTAAGATGGCTTCTAATCTTGGGACATTCCTCCTGTTTATGAGAAGTAGACTTGCAGTCGGCACAGAGGATAGGAGCTGAAGGGCATCTCTTAAGGGTATGGCTAATTTCCTCACAATGGGGGCATAGAGGAGGCATCAATTGACATGAGACAGACACTCGTTTAATTACTCCGGATTCAAACTTGGCATTTACAGCTTCAGGCAGAGGTTTGGAGGGGTCCACGATTACTAATACTCTTGCTATATTTAGATTTGTCATCTTAGCTGTGTTAGGATGAAGGGTGACTGGATCACCCACTAGACTTGCAATCCTCTATAGTCCATCTTCTGAATAAAAGTGCAGGGGCACCTCATGGAAGTCCACCCAAACAGGGACTACTGTCATCTTAGGAGTTGTTGGTTCAAGACAACTAGCCACAAACAAAGCTTGGTTATCAATATGCCACATACCTTGGGCTAATACTCTCTTGCGAGTTGCTGAATTGGGGATTTTAATAAGGTAAGATCTGTCTGTCATTCTTGATACCGAGATGTCCCGCATCCTTGGACTCTAAATCCCATTAACTATTGCGTGAAAGGTGCCTAGAGGCGGAGATTTGCCGTGAAATTGGCCTAATATGAAACATTCCCATCTTTTTTTGTTCTCAGTTATCACAGAGTTCGGGATCTCTACACAGGCTTCACCCGAGTCTAATAGAAAGGAAGTGCCTGTCTTCTTCAGTTTTTTTGAGGCTCCTTGGACTACATCGAGCCATGGGTGATTAATCTCCGGGATTGCAGAATCTGCGGAGCCAGGGGGAGAAGAGTCTCCATTGATTTGGGATTTTCCAGAATTACCGAGAGAATCTGGAGGCTCGTCAATTGGGTCTTTGCGAGAATCCATTTCAGCCGAGATCAGGGGGGAACCCCTTCGGAGGAGGTAAAAGGGGAGGNGCGGGGGAGGAGGGGGGGATTTGGCGAGAAGAGATTTATGAATTTGAGCTAGGGAGGGGGAGGGGGCGGCGCTTTCTAGGTGTGGATTTTCTGTTGGCCATTGGGGTTGCCGGCGTTGGTGGCCAGGGACCAACCGCCGGTTTGAGAAAACTTACCGTTAGAGACGCTTGCAGAAGACCGTTAGAGGGGAGAGAGAAGAGAGAAAAAGTTTAAATTCACATTATTTAAAATAATAATAATAATAATTGGGTTAGTGGTATGTCGTCTATGATATTTTTTTACTAGATCAGTGATCGAATATGACCATTTACATAATAAATACATTTTATCCTATTAATGAAATTTGAAATTTAAATTACTTAGATGATCTATTGTAATCTAGAAATTAATGTTACATAAATAACTACGACCCAAAACCGTTGGGTACGTAGAAACAAAAAATGAAAGTATGATAGTTGACAAGATAAAAAAGACTGCCATTTGGAAGGACGGCTCAAAAGACCAACCGCCTCAAACATGTATACACTCTTCTCATATAGAGAAGTACACGAAAAGAACATTCTTGAACATTTTCTAAATCCATCCCTTTTAAGTAATCAAAAATTGATGGGTTTTCGTGTATATATATATATATATATTTATATATATATATTAAGTATGAAAATGTGAGAACACAAACATTTCATTTTTCGGTTTACATTTGAACATTTAAAATCATATTATGTACTTATATATATATTGTATATTGGGTATTTTTACGGATATACATCGATCGATAACCGTAGTTGCAATTACATCCATCAAGAAAAATAAAAACGTATACATCTAGTTTCTAATAAATTACATAACACAGCCCCACCTAATTTCCTTGAAAAAGTTATAATAACTTCTACAAATAAGATCAAAAAGAATCGAAGTAGATGGATGATTTATCAATAGGGTCTCTGGCCAATGTAATTACCAGGAGGAAAATAGTTACAAGTCATGAAGATTCCACCATTATTGCACCTCACACGTGCGCACCCAACTCTTCTCGTGCTCTTCCACACGATCTGTGTGTAATGCCCACACATCTGCCCAGGGGTACACGAGTTGGACCGGTAATGATAAAACCTCTTCTCGCTGGCCCACGCAACCACTGCATCGGCCGGAGACCAGTTTGCACCATATCCATAGTAGATATTCTCGCCGAGACTAGACTCTCCGTTTTGGTCAGAGTGTCTCAAAGCACAATCTCCCCTTCTTTGATTAGCCCAATTTTGAGCATAGTTTTGGAGTCTTATGTCCCACATTAAAGGAGGTTCCAATCTTGAGGCACGGACCAAGTTGTGTCGGAACAAGAACAATAATGAGTCATGGTCACATCCTAGACACAAACCCCTACAGATCTTGAATAAATGACCTAGTGTAGCTTCGGTTACGGATACTGAAACGAAGAGATTAATGGCACCTATGAGTAATATTACTCGTAAATAGGACGAGTTCATCTTTTTTTTTGAGACTTTATTATCTTTGGGGTGCCGAATGGATTAAGAGATTCAAGTGTGTTATCTAAATATATAGAAAATTTGGAAAAGATAAATTATGTTGGAAATGTATGGATACAAATATAAGTTTTTTTAGTGGCTATGTCTATTTATAAACCGTGTAATGTGGATTACCAATGCAATGATTGTAAAATTTGGTCGAACGTAAATTTGAGAAAGAAAAGTAATTGATGTGAGCATAAATATTGATCTATTATTGGAGGGATATGATATGATTGTGGTTTTTTATGTGTTGTCGCGTGAAAGGTAAAAATAGTGTGTTGTCACCGGCAGACTCCCATTTTTGCACTCACAAGTGACAGCATTGTTTCAATGAAACGGTTGAAGAAAGAGTTGAGCTAATCGAATAACTAGGTCAAATTTTGATACGAGAGTTCTCTTATCGGCTAAACATCTGGATTACATGTACATTAATATTTTACAAAGTCGGCTACTTATCCTAGTAGGCCTAACTCTAAAGTCGATTTCGCTGTTGGGCCAAGATGTTCTTGCCTAAACCCATCTTGAACAAGCTCCTTTATGCCTATGTCGACCTTGTCAAATGGGTTTTTCTACTGCTTGACTAAATGGATTTTGATCCGAGTGGATTTCTTATCAGATTGCAGACCGAGTATCAACATAAACCTATAAGAATATATCTACACATATATTTCTTAATGTTATATTTAGATTTTTGTTTTATTGGATGATTTGCTACGTTAACCGTAATAAAATTGTAAATAGCCAAAATAACTTAAAGTGTTTTCTAATATTTCAATAATTTTTATTTTTTACCCTTTTAAAAAAGTATTAATTTACTTTATTTGCCATTAAATTTAAATGATAATATTTAATAAAATCAATTAAATAAAAATAATTTTTTTTATAAAATCATATTTCGGTAGACTTTTCATGTTTTTATTAATTTTAATCAAAATAATGTCGAACTTAAATATTAACCTAGTAGTCTATAAATTCAGTGGCAGACTATGTTCTTAGTTTACTAATCTACAAAAAAAAATGACAAACTTAGTTATTAGTCTGTTGGTATGCCAATTTTCTTGGCAAACTATGTGATCAGTCTGCAAAAAAAATTGACAGCCTTAGTTATTAGTCTGCTGGTCTGCCAATTTTTTGGCAGACTTAATTTTTAGTCTACTGGTCTACCAATTTTACAGGCAGACTTAGTTATTACTACTGGTTTGTCAATATTATTGGCAGACTTACTAATTAGTCTGATGGTCTGCCATTTTTTGCATACGTAGTTATTAGTCTGTTGGTCTGTCAATATTTTTTGGCATACTTAGTATGTTGGTNTTAGTCTGTTGGTTTATCAATTTTTTGGCATACTTAGTTATTAGTCAGCTAGTCTACCAAATTTTTGGCAATCTTAGTTATTAGTCTGCTGATATGCTAATTTTTTTTTTTTTTTTTTTGCAAACTTAGTTATTAATTTGTTGGGTTGTCAATATTTTTTTGGCATACTTAGTTATTAGTTTGTTGGTCTGTCAATTTTGGCAAACTTAGTTATTAGGATGCTGGTCTGCCAATTATCTTGGCAGACTTAGTTATTAGTCTGCTGGTCTATCAATTATTTTAGCATACTTAGTTATTAGTCTATAGGTCTACCAGTTTTTTTGAAATCAAATATGGACTTAGTTTTTTCATAAGAGATTCAGAATAAGGATATGAGACCAGAAATTCAAAGTGTTTGTTAATCTTGTGATCACTATTACTAGATAAAGCTTCAAGAAACAACAAACATTACAAACATAAACGTAGAAGCTTATTTGGCTTATTATAGCAATACGACATCTTGAAGTTCATAAAAAATAGTTAAACAAAAATACATAGATTAAATGAAGAATACTTTTTAAAAAAAACTCGAAGTTTCAGAGCATATTCATATTGTTTATAACGAACGTTAGCAGGTGAAACGATTATGTCATGTTGTTTTCAGAGGTGAATGCACTAAATGAGGTCTGGGTGCATGTGCACCCACTTTTTTATGTATGAAATTTATTTAATGAAAGGAAATATAAGATGTTTGATAGGAGAGTTCACCCGCCAGTTCATGGGTTCGAACATGAATTTTTTCATTTTATTAAGTTTTTTTTCCTTAATGATTACCCATTGTAATTTTTGTCTACATTCGCCTCTGGTTGTTTTACATCGTGAACATGTGTAGCGTTTACGCAACTTATATGTTGTTTCTTCCTTCCCTACTTTATTTGTTTTCATCTTCGTTGTGGTTGTTTTCCCATCATTTATTCAAGAGCAGAGAGGTATCTTGACTTCTTCGGTCTACAAGCACCACGTTTTACCAAATGAGGAAGACATTTTTTGTACATTCATTGGAGGCTCCCAATCAACATCTCCTGGAAAAGATGTGCAGTTCAAAGAAGTTATTTGTTCAAACTCTGATATAGAAAACCGAGCAGGTGTACAACCAAACATGCATCTTATACTTTTTATTGCAAACAAGTTGTCTGACAATAAAATATTCAACTACCTTAGATTCCCAATTAAAATTTAGTGAACCTTACAAGGACACCCAAAGGCGAAGCACGTATGTAGTCCCACACTTCTTTTCCAACTACAATTTCCACATCACTCAAAAAAACTTGTCTTGCTATGTTAATTAATGATTTTGGAATGTTTCGGTTCACAACCATGTGTATATACTCGCAGAGAGAATCCCAAATCCACATTTTTATGAGTCGACATACTGAAAATGCAAGAACAAACAACACCTATAAACATATTTGATAAACGTGCATTTATTATGTAAAATACTAATTTAATAAGTACTAACCAACAACTAGTCAACGAAAAAAATTGAGTATTTTGGAAGAGACTTCGACTCTAACATATATTTGAGATTTGATGGTTCACATAACAAATTTATTTGGACACATAATGTGAAAGAATCGATCGTGTGTATTGGATAATACATGAGATAAAGGAACAAACGGCTCGGTCTATGTGGACACAAATTTTTAGCCAGGTGAACTCCATCTCTGATATAAAAATCGAGCATGTGTATTCACATTATGTGGCCACATAAGTGTGAATAAGTAATCGCAATCATGATGATAATGTTATCCCTTGCTTTCTTATTAAAGTTTTACATAAACAATTTAGGTTGAATGCAAAGTCAAAATTCAGACCAAAATTGATGTTTATTAAGCATCGTTGAATTGTTGAAATATGTTTTATGGCTACTCGTCTTTTCTTTTATTCATGATTGATTAAACCTATTATAAAACCCTAAAACAAGAAAAAATAAGTATAATTTCATGAAAATTTTACCTTAAAATATGGATTATCTCTAAGTTCCTTATAAACTACAGCGAATAAAGAATCGTCGTTACAGAGAGACCGAGACTGAGACGAAATGAGTAAAAAGAGACTGGATAATAAAAGTGAGGAGAAGAAAGTAAGAAGAGAATGAAACTGAGAAAACATAAATACCACACGTTGAAAAGAAAAAATAGAGAACCAGTCATTTAAAAAAAAAACAACGTACTCTTAAAAAAAAAATCTTAACTCATGTGTTTTAACATAAGAGTAGTTTAAATATTCTAGAAATTTGTTAGTTAGTTGTAAATTATGTAAATAATTTAAAAGTATAGAAGATTGTTATAGTTATTACTAAAATAAAATAGATTATTCTAGGTAATTTTCTCTATCTTATTTGGTGTTCACTTTGTTCCATCTCACAAATTTTACAAGCCCACTAACAAATAAAGAAAGATCCTCAGGGGCTTATATGTAAGAGGATTTTTATTTCCATTGTCATTTTCCAACCTTGGCATAGTGGAATTGTTGCTGGCGATTTGTTCTTTGAATAGATGATGGATCTACTTGTTCTTTGAAAAAGTTTTCATCCTTGTTTTGCATTTTTCAATTTATCCTTTCTTTGTGTTTATATAACCATCTTTCGTAATGAAATTGATGGTTCTTTCTTTCTCTGAACTAACCAGCTTGATAAAAATGTGGTTTCGATTGGCCTTTATTAACATTATGAGTCTATTCAAACTAGTCTATTAAAAGTCATTTTGGTAATGTTTGTTTCATGTGGTTAAATATAAACATACATAATAGGAATGGTAATTGCAACAAATAAACATTATATAATCTAGAATGAAGAAACTAACACTTACCTTTTAGGTTTTCTATTCTAATTTTTTTATGTCATTTTACCCTTTTCTCTCTCTTTCTCTCTCACTCTCTCCCATATTTTTTTTTTTTTTATGACCAGGGAGTTCTGGGCCGAAGCCCGTACATCTCTCCAGGGCGAGGCTCAAACCATGTTATATAACTCTCCTTTGGAGAGCAAACCTCTCCCACCGTGAATCGAACCCAGGAGCACAACATCACCAACGACTGCACTTAAACCAATTGGGCCAACTAATCGTTGGTGCTCTCTCTCTCCCATATTAATAAATAATGTTTTTGGATTTTTCTTTGCAACAAATGTTTTTGGATTTTGCTATTAAAATATAAATATATGTAATTTGTCATAATATGAGTAGTCATATTCTTTGTTCTAAGTCGTTACATGATTAAAGATGTGAATGATTTAGTTGATGTATAATAGTTGTATAATATAATGTGTATGGTTTATATTTTGGGTTTTTGGGTTTATATTTTGAGTTTATATTTTGGGGTTTTGGGTTTATATTTTTGGGTTTATATTTTGGGATTTTTGGTTTATATTTTGGGGTTTTAGGTTTATATTTTAGGGTTTTGGGTTTATATTTTTTGGTTTTGGATTTAGATTTTGGGATTTTTTGTTTATATTTTGGGGTTTTAGGTTTATATATGGGGTTTTGGGTTTATATTTTTGGGTTTATATTTTGGGGTTTTGGGTTTATCTTTTAGGGTTTTGAGTTTATATTTTAGGATTTTGTGTTTATATTTTGGGGTTTGTCATATATCCATAAGTTTATAAGTTTCATATTTTTGGGTTTTAGGTTTATATTTTTGGGTTTTGGGTTTCTATTTTTGGGATTTTAGGTTTATATTATTTTTAGTAGTCCGACTATTATGTTCAGTAGTCCGACTATTCCTGTGTTTATATTTCATTAACCAAATTTACTATTCACTTAAAAAATATATAAATCTGTTTTAAATAATTTTAGTCTTGTTAGATACATAAAAAATTTATATTTTTTAAGTAAGGTTTTATGATTTGATTATTTGAATTAAAAACCTTAATCTTTAAAAAAGAATGAAAGGGTGAAAAAAAAGAAAGAGAAAGAGAGATAGAGAGTGAGTTAACTGGCGAGTGTACTCCACACCAAAGAGAAAAAGAAGATAATGGTGGTATATTATTACCAACAATTCAATTATACATAAAAATGTACATTGAACTAATTTACTCAACCATATTGTTATTAGACCATGTACAATGGGGTGTTGAATAAACTTATTCAACCATTGATTCTTTCCAATGAAGGTGTTGAAAACAAAGAAAAAATGAGGTAGATTAATTGGTGTTAAATTCAACACCCGTTGAATCAAAAATGGTGGGGTCATGTTGATTTAAACATTCACCTATATTATTTAACCTCAATTATTTCATAATAAACTATTTTTATATTTACAAATTTTATATCAAAATTCATAATTTTTTCTCCTCTATAAATAGAAACTTGTTTCATTTGATTTGAACATAGAAAAAAATCATCAATAGATCCCAACATAAGTCTGCAATACGGACATAAATCTGCAATACAAGAAAGAAATCTGTAATATGGCGCAAGCTGTTGAAGATCTGCCATGTCGCTGCCCCTTTTCTAACCACCCGCATCAATGATGGGAAATCTACTTCCTTTTGGTTTCAATGTTGGTCTTCATTGGGTGTTTTATTTGATCATGCAGGTCCTTCAGGTCTCCGGGAACTCAATATTGGGCGTAATGCTTGTGTAGCTGATGCAGCAACTCAGTTTGGTTGGCGCTTACGACGTTCCCGGGTTCCGCATCTTCATGACTTACGGGATGTGATTTTGACCCTACAACTTCCTCAACCATCTAGTGGCCCCGACCAGCCGCTATAGGAGCATGGATAGGATTACAAACCAACCTTCTCCTCCACCTCAACATGGAAACAGCTAAGTTGTTCATACCCGACTCTTCCTTGGACAAAAACGATTTGGTTTTCTCAGGCCGTTCCACGCTATGCGTTCATCTCTTGGCTTGCTGTCCTTGACAGGTTATCTACAGGNGTTATCTACAGGGGAAAGGATGCGTCGTTGGGGACATATACAACATTGTCCATTGTGTGGGGAAAGAGATGAGACACGCGACCATCTCTTTTTCGCTTGAACGTACTCTTACACGGTATGGACGGATTTAACATCCACCCTTCTCCACCGTCATCTCT
>OVBE01006432.1:0-19899 GCA_900406425.1 Iberis pinnata | reverse complement strand
AGGAGGTTAGTGAGACTAGATTTTGACAACTTAAAGTTATGTGAGATTTTGACTCTAGTTTAGGTCCATTAAAAAAATTAGATGAATAGTTTATTAAACGGTTTTATTTAAAGTTTTTTTTTTTTAAAAATGGCATTAGGTGACGTGTCAATACTTATTAAATATATTTTATCCAATGATACAAAGCCACGTAAGCCCGCTGACTAAATAGCCAAGCGACGTCGTTTAAAGTTTGATACTTTTGTCGGGCTTACGAAACATCCCCAAATTTCACTTCACCCATCTTCTTCTCCAATTGTTCTCACGATTTTTCTCAAATCGAATCTCCATCGATCTATCTATTTTGAATTTGATCTCATCAAATTCTCTGATTTCGAAGGTAAAATCATCTAACCATCTCAAATCTATCACCTCGTAAATATCGAAATTAGAACAATTCTATAAAAAATCTAAATCCAGAGCTTTGTATTGAATAATCGAATTACGTTATTTTATAATAATTCATAATTTTGTTGTTGTGACAGATGAGTTTGAAGGCTACGATCTTAATATTAGGGCTTTTATGGAGTTTTCAAGCAACTTTAGGGATTAGATATGTAATTGATAGAGAAGAATGTTTCTCTCACAAAGCTGAATATGAAGGTGATACACTTCATGTCTCTTTTGTTGTTATTAAGTCTGAATCTCGATGGCATTTGGAGGATGGTGTAGATCTTGTGGTATGACTTTGATCTCTTTATCTCTTTTTTTTTGATTGAAATCTTTTTATTCGAAAAAGCCTCGAAAAAACCGAGAGGACTTGGTTAAAGGCCGCAATTTGCAACGAAAAATAGGGTAAATTTGTATAGTTTTTCAAAAAGCGGACCGTTTTCTTTGAATTGAAAAAAAGGCCGCAAACTAATGTTTGCTCTGGTTGAAAAAGCCTCGAAAAATCGATAGTCTTGTTCATAAGATACAATGCTTAGAATCTCTTTTCGTACTTTGAATGCCGGCCCTGAGATTTTTTTTTAAAAATGTAAAGGCCGCAATCTGCAATGAAAAATTAGGCAAAATTTGTATAATTTTTTAAAAAAATGTACCGTTTTCTTTAAATTGAAAACAAGCCCGCAAACTAATGTTTGCTCTGCTTGGACTCAAGATCGGCTTTGTATGTGGCAATTTTGTTATGTGTTGTAGTTTTTCCCTTTAAGGATCCTATTTTGGTTCTAACTTCTAAGTTTGTGAAACCCAATTAGCCTATGTTTTCGAGTTAGTGTTAAATCTTTATAACGAACTTGGTGAATCACGTTAAATCTTGTGTTATAATTCTCAGTTATACTTTTTAATAACTAGTAGTGATGATGTATTTGGTGGATGTTGATTTGGATACGAACTTATAACCACATGTTTCGGTATGTGTTATAGTTTGGTGTTTAAGGATCATATTTAGGTCTTAAGCATGTAAAATCCATTAGCCTTTGAGTTAATTCTTATTTAAACTCTTGTTCTTTTATCCTAATTTTGTATTTTTGAACAGATTTACGGACCAACAGGCGAACAAATCCATGATTTTAGGGACCAAACAAGTGCGAAACACGACTTTGTTGTCCAAACGAAAGGAGTCTACCGTTTTTGTTTCACAAACAAGTCTCCTTACCACGAAACCATTGATTTCGATGTACAACTTGGTCACTTTGCTTACTATGATCAACACGCAAAGGACGGTGAGGAATTTAGGATTTGATCTGATTGGTTATGTATCGGATTTTGTTTAGTGTTTTTGAGTTGTTAGTAAGCTGAAGATTGTTTTGTGTTACAGAGCATTTTACTCCATTGATGGAACAAATATCAAAGTTAGAAGAAGCTCTTTACAATATCCAATTTGAACAACATTGGTTAGAAGCTCAAACTGATCGTCAAGCTGTTGGTAACATTTTTACAATCACTCTCACTTTTTATTTTGATTATTTTTTTTTTTAAATTGATAGAGACCGCAATCTAAAATAAGAAAATGGATCGGTTCTGCATGATTTTAAATAAATAAAAACCGTTTTTAAACTAAAAGTTTTAGTAATAGAAAAAAAAAATTCAAAAGCTCATGCTTTTGTTTGGATTCAAATATGAGATAGTGAATTTGATAAGTAAAATTGATAGAGGCATTATCGGCCATAAGATTATACAGTCTGTAATCTAAAACTAGGGCTGGACATTTTACCCGAAACCCGAACCGGAACCGAACCGTAAAACCCTGAACCGAAACCGAACCGAATTTTCAAATAATCCGAAAGGGTTTTATAATTTTTTAATATGGATACCCGAACCGATCCAGACCGAACCAGACTTGAACTGAAACTCGAAAGGGTACCCAAAAACCGGAATGTATTTATATATATATAAGTAATTTTATAGGGTAATTCGGGTTTTTGGTTGCATTTCAAGTTTTTTGATTTGGGTAATTCGGGTTTTAGTTGGGTTTAGACCCAAATACCTGAATTATCCATTTTACCCAAAAATACAAACCGTAAAAATCCAAAATAGAAGACAAAAATATCCAAATTACCCAAAAATTCGATAAAAAATAATATTTCGGTTCCATATCGGGTTTTGGTAAAAAAAAACAAAACCTGACCCAAACCCGAATTGATCCGATCCGAATCGAAACCCGAATGCTCACCTCTATCTAAAACGAAGAAGAAAAAAAAAAGTCAACTTTTTATTTACTAGTATGAACCGTTTTTAAACTAAAATTTTAAAAACAGTGATAAGATCCAAAACTCGTGTTTGTTTTGCTTGGTCATAAAAACCTGAGATAGAGACATTGATATGTTTTATCTTTTGTTGTAGTGAATGAGAACATGAGCAAAAGAGCAGTACACAAAGCTTTGTTCGAGTCGTTTGCTTTAATCGGTGCAAGTTTCCTACAAATCTATCTTCTTCGTCGCTTGTTCGAACGCAAACTCGGCATGTCTCGTGTCTAAAACTAAAAGTATGAGTTTATTATTATTTTTTTTATTTTAAGCCCCTAAGAACTTATTTTCCCTCTTTAAGTTAAAATGTAACAGATCATAATAATCCTCCTTATAGACACAATCTTTAGTTCATTGCAATTGTTTTAAGAAACTAGCGCAATAAGTGGAGTTTGAAAATTTATGAGATTTTCTTTTTGTTGAAATTTTAGTCTAATCAAGAATATGAAAATATTGTAGACTAGAATCTATCTTTGTTTTTTATTGGTATTTTATTTTTTTATTTTTTTTCACATAAACTTTTGGGTCACATATGACCGGTCCAGTAACTTAAACTTCATAAATAAAAAAATGCATTCGCATATATGAGTAGCCAAGTTCGAATTATGGTCTAATAACAAGACAACAACGATAATAAAACCACAAATCTAGTGATTACCGTGTTTGAATATGAGTTATCATGTTGGTTGTATTATCGTTGTTATATTTTATTTTAAACATGGTGTCACACTTTAGGCTATTAGGAAATTTGACAATTGAAATATTTGATAGTATCACTCACGAGAGATTGAGGGTCTCGATTCTCAACTCTTTCTATTACAAAAGGAAATTCTGATAGAATATGTCGAAATATAATCAAAATAACAAAATCATATTTTTATTAAAACTATATAAATTATATTTATCTGCAAAAACAACAACCATATTTTTTATGTTTGAAAACAGAATAAAATCTCTTTATTTTACTCCAAAAATTAATAAAATAAATAAATATATTTTCAATGGAAAATTTAAAATTGATGAGGTGATCATATATCCATATTTATATTAAAATTAATTTTTTAACATAAAAATTCTGTACATAATTACAAAATTAACATTAAAATTTTGTACATACCTACAAAATTAGTATTAAAATTAATATTGTAATTTCTTTGTACATAATTACAAAATTCACATTAAAATTTTTGTTGATCAATTAATTTTTTTTTCCTTTGATTAGATAGTGGGTCAATGTTAGATAAAGCCAGCAAAGCAAAACATAAGCTGACATTAATGTCTTCATCTCACAAGTTACCTGCTTAAGAAAAAAAAAACCCAAACTTTCCTCAAAAAAACACAAACTTTCGTCGATTTCTTCTTGAAAGATGGATCATTTGATGGAAACAACGAACGATAATAACTCAATTCAAACCAAATTGATAGAAGAAAGACTCGATGAGATTCGTAGAGTAATGAATAAATCCAATGAAGATCCATTAAGAATCGTAGGTATAGGAGCTGGTGCTTGGGGAAGTGTATTCATTGCAATGTTACAAGAATCTTATGGAAAATTCAGAGATAAAGTTAGTGTAAGAATCTGGAGAAGAGGAGGAAGATCAATAGATAAAGTAACAGCTCAACATTTATTTGAAGTTATCAATTCTAATGAAGAATTACTTAGGAGATTGATTAGAAGATGTGCTTATTTAAAATATGTTGAAGCTAGATTAGGAGATAGGGTTTTATATGCAGATGAGATATTGAAAGATGGGTTTTGTTTGAATATGATTGAAACTCCTTTATGTCCTTTAAAAGTTGTTACTAATTTACAAGAAGCTGTTTGGGATGCTGATATTGTTATCAATGGTTTACCATCAACTGAGACATTTCAAGTTTTTAATGAGATTAGTAAGTATTGGAATGAGAGAGTTACTTCTCCTGTTATTATCTCTTTAGCTAAAGGTGTTGAAGCTGAGTTTGAACCTCATCCTAGGATTGTTACTCCTACTCAAATGATCTTTCGTGCGAGTAAGTTCGCTTCTCATGTCTTTTTTATCTTCTTGCTAGATCATCATTTGATTAAGGTGTTAGATTGAATGTGTATCATGTCATTAAGTAGCATCTTGACTCTCTTGCATCTTCGATTCTTGGTCGATGTTGTTGCTGATTAAGGTGCTAGATGATATCTTTCGTGCGAGTAAGTTCACTTCACATGTCTTTTTATCTTCTTATTAGATCATTGTTTGATGTCATTTTCCTTAAGAGAGTTGGTTAAGATGCTACTTTGTATTGGTTATTGTTGATTCAGGTTAAATCAAGATTGTGGGTTTAGCTTTTTATCATCTTGGATTCTTGATTGAGAAATTTACAGTTTTGCTTTGTGATTTACCTCTTTTTGCAGCTGGTATACCTCTTGAGAATATTCTCTACCTTGGTGGGCCTAACATTGCATCTGAAGTATACAACAAAGAGTATGCTAATGCTCGAATTTGCGGGTCTGAAAAATGGAGGAAAGCTTTAGGGAAGTTTCTAAGACAATCTCATTTCATAGTATGGGATAATAGTGATCTTGTAACTCATGAAGTAATGGGTGGTTTGAAGAATGTATATGCCATAGGCGCAGGTAAGAATCCATCTCTTATGAACTCTCTTATCCAAAATGGTGATGCTAGATTGATAGGTCAAAAGCGCTCATGAACCAGTGATTATTTGTTTTGTCGGTCTTTTCGATGTCTATAGGAATGGTGGCTACACTAACAAATGAAAGTGCTACTAGCAAATCAGTGTACTTTGCACATTGTACTTCAGAGATGATCTTTATTACTCATCTATTAGCTAAAGAGCCAGAGAAGCTTGCAGGTCCTTTACTTGCAGATACTTACGTAACATTACTAAAAGGTCGAAATGCTTGGTATGGTCAAAAGCTTGCTAAAGGAGAATTAAGCCTTGAAATGGGTGATAGCATCAAAGGCAAAGGAATGATTCAGGTAACTCAACAAAATCTCAAATCGATTTCGAATCTTCAATCTATGTGAATGGCTAATGAGGAAATTTTTCATAGGGAGTCTCTGCAGTGAAAGCATTTTTCGAATTGTTAAACCAATCTTCTTTAAGTCTTAAACATCCTGATGAAGAAGGTAAAGTTGTAACTCCAGCTGAGTTATGTCCAATCTTAAAGAGGCTCTACAGGATTCTTATTACAAGGTATGCTCAATTTCCTCAACTTACATTGACATTATTCAACTTTGGATCTTAAAATTACACTTGATGATGATCTTGCTAGGGAGTTCTCCTGCGAGGCGGTTCTCGAGGCGCTGAGAGATGAGACGATGAACGATCCACGTGAGCTTATCGAGATTGCGCAGAGCCATCTCTTCTTTCAACCATGGCTTCTTGGTCAGAAACCTTGATCACTGTGTAGGCTTTGATAAAAAAGAACCAGTAGATTTGTGGAGAAATTGAAACTGTGTACTTTTTCTTTATTAAGACTTTGAAATTGTTTCTATACAAATTTATAATCTTATAATCTATACATCACAATTCTATATTTGATCATAGGAGCTTTAAAAGAATCTATCATATCATCTTCTCAAACTTATCAAGTTTATTTACTCTTTGCATAGATCTTAGTACTAATGCCATGAAGATCCCTGCACAACACATAAACACATTTAAAAAACCAATTGATTCAACATAAACATAACCTATACACACACACATACCTGCAACAACAAAGGATCCATTAGCAATAAGCTGGTT
Source organism: Iberis pinnata (assembly GCA_900406425.1). Classification (NCBI taxonomy): domain Eukaryota; kingdom Viridiplantae; phylum Streptophyta; class Magnoliopsida; order Brassicales; family Brassicaceae; genus Iberis; species Iberis pinnata. Next base: position 13,432 of record OVBE01006432.1, on the reverse strand, counting down.
TCCTTGATTGCTAAATGTAACTCCAATATTAAGCAAAGTTCCTCCAAGAACTGTGTACATTGTAGCCATCTGCAGTATTGTCGCTTTTCGAGCTGCTCTCTCCGACTGAATTCAAAAGAAACAAACTTTCAGTGTCTCTTATGTTATTGTGATGCTCATTGATTTGTATGGGGACTAACCTCAAGAACTCTAACACGGAGTTTTAAATCGCCTGAATCAAGTTCTTTCACAAACTCTTCAATTCGCTGCACTCGATATGGCATTGAAAGCGTCGAAGACCTTGCATCATCTGCTTGCTTCCTTATTTGTTGAACAAGTTGAGTCCCTGAACGTTGTCTTCCTTGTTTTAAATCCAAGAGTTCCTGTTTTTTAAATTCAATGTTCATGGCCATTGATTGGCACATTAATAGAGAAGAGATTGCTAAAGTTTTGAGTGGAGAAAAAGAGGTAAGAACCTGAGCATACGGAGCTGCAACTTTCACAAAGGAAAAATCTGGATCAAGAATGTAACCAATACCTGCCAAAAAAACCATAGAGCATACATAAATGTTGAAACTTTCGATAAAAAGGTGAGAAGAGACGAGATAGATACCCTCGAGTGTGGAGAAAGCGCGAATGACAAAGGTGAAAGTTGATGGGAACCGAAATGGCTGATCTTGAGATATTGCAAACAGATCCTGCCATAGAAATGAGGAACTTTTAAATCTAAGAGCCACAGTGAGAGAGGCTTAGCTTCTTTTGATGGTTTAATTTAGTTTCGATCAATACCTCTCCAATAGCTGCTAAAGTCTGTTGCTGATCCGGTGATTGACTTAATAGATTGTCTAAGAAGAACTGAACTGATCTCCTTACCTAACACAAAACACAAAGTTGCAGTGAGATTACTTATGAAAACTTCACATAGAGAAAGAGTAAGACTATAAAGTTACCGATGAAAGATCTCCAGTCGGTTGAAGAGCTTCGAGATCTATAAGATTTTGCATAACCTGTAAAGAGGTTAAGTTAGTTTCTCCTGTCTCTCTCGGTTTCAATTTAGCCCGTGAACGAAATAAAGTACCTTCTTTGCATCTTTTTCATATACCGAATAGAAGAGATCAAGCAATCTCTCTCGAGTAAATGTTTTGATCTCTCCCATCATACCAAAGTCATAGTAGATAATTGATTCGTCAACATCAATTGCAAGGTTTCCTGGATGAGGATCCGCATGAAAGAAGCCGGTTTTAAGTATCTAAAACACCCAAAACATAAAAACATTAGAATAAAGACATGGACTTTGACATTGTTTTGCTGTATTGTTATGAACCTGTATTAAATAAGCTTCAATGGCCCGTGATGCTATTCTTGATCGGTTATATCCCCGTGTAGCTAAAGTGTCTAAGTTGTTGATCTTGACACCTAAGTGAGTTTATACCGGTAAATTTTTTATCCAATCGAAAAAACTATATCGAGTAGTTTTAACACGAACCTGGTACATACTCCAAAGTCAAGACTTTCTTAGCAGAGTAATCCCAATAGACTAACTACAAAATAACCCGAAAATTGAGTTTCATTTATCTCATAATTGTACAACTTGTTAGTAAATGAAACTTACAGGTACGCGAACCCAGCTTATATTCCGAAAGTCTCTTCGGAATTTATCTGCATTCTTAGCTTCGTTTATGTAATCAATCTCTTGATACAAGATTCTGAAAACCCAAAGGGAAGAACAGTCCTATAAGATTTAGAATCACAAGTTGTTGGCATCAAGCCATAAAGTAAGACTTACGTAGCACATTCTTCGTATATACCAACCCAATCGTTTGTACCAAACGTTTCGCTTTTCTGGAAATACTCAGCAATTAACTTCAAATTTCCTGATAAGAAAGTATACTACTTTCAGCATATATCCAACAACACCCTTTCAGTATAATGTATGTAACATACGTAGATCGATATCGAAAAGTTTCTTGAGACCGGGTCTTTGTACTTTCACTACCACTTTTTCTCCATTATGCAGCACAGCTCTATGTACCTAAAGATATAAACTTTGAAAATTTTAAATGCAAACATCAATTATGTAGATGAAAATGGCTAAGTATCACATACTTGACCGAGACTAGCTGCAGCTATAGGTCGGTCTTCGAATTCTTTATACATTAGACTAATAGGAGCTCCAAGTTCGGTTTCAATGAAGCGTCTTGCTTTCTCTGGTGAAAAAGCTGGGACTCTATCTTGCAACTTAGAAAGCTCATCCACGAATTCGCGTGGAAATAAATCCGATCTAGTGGAAGACAGTTGTCCGAGTTTGATAAATGTAGGACCGAGTTGCAACACACTTTCTCTTAACCATGAAGCTGTTTCTCTTCTTCTGTTTTTCTAAGTATATAACAAAAGAAAATACTCATAAGAACCAAAACCAAACATAAACTTAGTAAAATGATGAAAAGTTTGTTACTTGTTTTTCTTCTGTGAATCCTCCAACATAAGCCCATTTCGCATTATCGAACAAAACACGAATCCTCAAGGAAAGAACAAAAGACCAAACATCAATACTCCTTTGAATTGAATTGTAATTCTCATTAGCCCAACTAAAAGTTTCATCAGAAGGTAGAACTTTAACTTCCTCAATAGGAGGAAGATATGATTCTGTTTTCTTCATCTTCTTTTGTGGTGGTGTCTTAACCAAAGTAGATGATGATGATGATGACACATTACCATTAATGTTTCTACTGCTAACTAAACTCGATCCATTAACCGATCCATTCACAACTTTCTTTTTCATTACTTCACTCGTTGGAACCATTTTAACAGATCTTCCATTGATACCAGATTCAGATTGTCTCATCTCGACACGAAATCTCATCGACTTGCTTCCAAAACAGTGATTTGATTCAACAGTTAAAGGATTCTCTAAAGAGCTAATAAAGCTAATAGCTTTAGTGGTTCTTGTGATCTCACTACCATAGCAACAGCTTTGAGAAGCTAATAATGCAGCCATGACTCCAACCTAATTTACAAATTAAAACCAAAGATCACATAATCAAACTCAAGAAACCCAATTCAGTATACAAAACAAATGAAACTCTAATTTCATATTCTGAATCCAAAATCAGTAAAGATAGAACCTTTAGTGTAATAAAGATCAACCCAGACCCAAATTAACCAAAGATAACATAATTGAACTCAAGGAAACCAATTCAGTATACAAACAACTGAAACCCTAAATTCATATTCTGAATCCAAAATCAGTAAAGATGGAACCTTTAGTGTAATAAAGATCAACCCAGACCCAAATTAACCAAAGATAACATAATTGAACTCAAGGAAACCAATTCAGTATACAAACAACTGAAACCTTAAATTCATATTATCAATCCAAAATCAGTGAAGATGGAACCTTTAATGTAATTTAGATCAACCCAGAGATCACATAATCAAACTCAATGAAACCAATTCAGTATACAAACAACTGAAACCTTAAATTTATATTCTGAATCCAAAATCAGTAAAGATGGAACCTTTATTTGAAGCTTGAAATGGGTTGACTAGAGTGATAGAGATCAAACAGACCCAGAAATTTGACTTCAAAGATCTGTAAAAATCTGGAATCAATTGGAAGCTCTCTCTCTATTCCAATAGAGAGAGAGGAGTAAGTTGCGTGTTGGATTGTCTTTAAGAAACGTGTATTGTCCTCTAACATTCGACTATTCGAGTACTATAAATTTGTCGTCGTGTTGAAATTCGGTGAGTGAATTGGAGTTTGTTTGATCAAAGAAGGAAAATAATCTTTGTACTAACTTTTTTAGTCCTCAAATATGAAGAAATGTTATGGAAGGTGCGTGTCTAGCTTCGCCTTCTCACGTTTAATGTGTGGACATATAATAATGTTCCGATTAAAATCCATAATCAATTTTTATTATACAAACATAATATAATAAATTTTCAAAATAAATCACTAAATATATGTACAATATATATAACTTTTATTTACATTTGAAATAAGTATGATTTCTAATTTCTCGTAGAGTTGTTTTGGAAATATTCGCTAAATTTACTCAGTTTTTTTGTTTCGACCAGACTTTATTGGCCAAGCAACTATAGAAGTTATATATTCGGCTCATTTTTTTGCTGGCAAAATTATTTCAAGGAAAATATTATAAGAATTTGTTATCATTTCAAGCGACCAAACCATATCGACTCTTGGATGGATGTCGAAATATTTGGGAGGCCAGACTCTTACTATTGAATAGAGAAGGTGTCGCACAATAGGAACTGGTGCCAACACAAAGGTGTGGGAAGATCGATGCATTCCTTTCACGGATCCTGCTGTTGTGGATAGTCGAGGACCAATCACAAATAATGATCTATGTGTCTCAGAACTTCTAGTGGAAACATCGACTGTATGGAACATGACGAGAATTAGGGACTTAATCATTCCTTCAGATATTCTCTCGATTTTGAGTATAAGATCATCTATATATCTCACATAAACGTATATAGGGCATCATACTAAATCGGAGAACTATACGGTTAAATCATGATATGACCTTGCTTTGAGATTTCTCGATTGTGATACTCTTTCCGACATTCAGTTACCATCGAACAATGCTTTGAAGGAACAAGTCTGGCAATTGCACATTCCTCTCAAACTTCATCATTTTTGGTGGCAGGCTCTGTCGGGAGCTTTGGCGGTCATAGAGCAACTTCAACGGCGTAAACTATGTGTGGATGCAGTGTGCACTCGGTGTGGCGCATAAAATGAGACTATTGACCACTGTTTACATGTCCACCAACGCTACAATGGCCCATATCATTGATTCCTACGCCATATAGAAGTTTTCCCTCGAAGAACATTTATGAAAATGTTTTTAATCTGCTATCTCTTGCTTATAATAACTCGGCATACATGGAGGATTTATTAGTTTTTCTTGTGGATTTAATGGTATATTTGGAAAGCAAAGAATGCTTTCATTTTTACATTTCAAACTTGGAATCCCAAAGAATTATTAGATTTAGCTACGAAGGAGGCTACGGAGTGGCAACAAAGTGGGTACAAAGTGGGGAGCAACTAATTTTAAAGGTGATGCCTCACGCGGCCACCCAACCATGATTCTCCCCATGGAACTCCCCTCACATACGGTAGGACAAACTGTTTTATATGTTGGCAGATCATGGAAGAAATAAGTCACAATCATCGAGCTTGGCTGGATTCTAAAAGTAGGGGATGATTCTACATATCTCCTTGGCTTTTCGGGTACTAGGAAGGGGATCTCGGCGCTTCATGTCGAGCTTCTAAGTCTTTTATGGGCTATGAAATGTTTATTAGACAATGGGAGTCATTACTTAATCTTCATTACATATTCAAAGGAATTGCAGTGCATAATCCAACAACCGTCCGATTGGCCAACCTTTGCGTTATGGTTAATGCTTTCGAAATTCTGCGATAATCTTTCATAGATTTTCGAGTGCTACAACAACCAAGGACAATGAACGAAGAAGCGGACCTCCTTGCCAAAAGAGCTAGAAGACAAAACAAGATTTTTGTTTATGTAGATACATATTATCCGTTCTTGTATGATAAGCAAAACATATATCGTTGTAATGAACTTTATTTTTCGTGACCAAAAAACATTTGGATCATTGTAATTAAAGTTTCTCAATTCATTTCAGAAATAAACGAATTCAACAAATGTAGTAATCAAATCTTTAACTCAAAAGTTCAAAATTAGTTTTAGAGGAGTATTGGATATGAAATTTTGAGTGATTTGTATTAAAATGATAAATCTAGTGTTATTCAAGCAAATTTTTTAAAATCTTTTATGAAATATTTTGTTAATCAAATAAGAGTTGTAAAAAATCTCATGAAATCCACTGTCTTTGAAAATATTTTAAGTAGTGGATTTATGATATTTTAATGGTAATTTAGTGGATTTTCTTAGTTAAAAATACTAATTTCAAATCTTATGATTTTATGTGGAATGGTAGAAAATTTTAAAATGAATCAACTAAGCTTCCTTAATTAACCTAAAATCATCTAAAAAATCATTAAAACATAGGTCACATCAAATTCATGTTTCAATACACTTTCCTAAAAGAATTTTATTCAAGGAAGACTTAACATATAATAGGGACTAGTGATGGGCACTCGGGATTTCAGGTGGGCATTTGGTTTTTCGGGTATAAGAGTTTACTATCCATATAGGACCCAAAAACTTTGGGGGCAGGTCATGTCGAATATGGGTTCGGGTCAACACTATGATAATCAATTTATACCCGAAATTTATTGGATCTACATAGGTTCGAATAACAAAGACTTGTATGTACTCAAAATTGATTAAATTTCATGAAATCTATAAAATTATCTAAAATTAATAAAAATACCTGAAATTCGTTAAAATGTTAATATGGTTTTTAATTTTGTGTCATCACAAACTACTATATGTTCCAATAACAACACCAAATCATTATTAGAAAAATCAAAATTTCTACTAGATTTTAGGAAAGAAGTTGAATCGAAATTTTGTTCACTTACTAAATCCTGAAATTCGCATACAAATTGAAGTTGGGAAGTGTATTTTTCTAGTTTAATGCATTATCTCGGTTCTTCGGATACCCAAAAATATTAGCTTAAGATCCCTTCAGGTAATTGAGATTTTCGGGCCGGGTTCATTTTGAATTTGTAGGGTCGGATTCGGGTCGTGTTTCGGGAAATATGTCCAGGCCTAAAAGAACCTTATTTTCTCTATATTCTTGCGAAATAGATTTCGACGTCTTCTCAATCCTGACTGCTAACTTAGTCTAATTGTTCTATCCGGCGTGCCGCACACCGCGACCCAACTTTGTTTTCTCTTTTGCTAGCTCTATGCTTCCTTTGCTTTCGTTTGATGCCGAGTTAGGCTCGATTCTTCTGGACTTTGGTCTGATTGTTATGAAGTGCGGCGTTTCTGGTGTTTAGCTAGTTTCAAATGGTCTATTTTATGTAATTTGAGATTTTTCCCCTTTTTTTTAATCCAACACAATACTACACATATTTTAGTTAGCAACCACAAGACAGTTGGTTACTTATACAGGATATAATTTAATAGCATCGAGATTATATTAATTTACTAACAAATCATCAATTGTATGATTATTAATTTATAGAAAGATTAAATACATCAAAAATCAAATTTAAAGTCGGGAGAAAAAAAATCCTATTTTTCCTTAAAAAATGTTTTTTCCACTAAACATATTTTTATATTGATTATGCAAAATACCACGAGGTACTGGGATGAAAGGAAAATAGAAGCTATCATCCCTGTCTAGAAGGAGACAATTATGAAGATCAAACCAAGCCTTCAAGAGGCAAAGATAAGCAAGTATGGCTAGCAAATCCTTCTGGTATTTTTTTCTGTAGAGAGAGGAAGGAGACATTGGTAGTTATCCTACCTGTTTTGTCTTTAATTGACTGGAAAAAAGAAGTTTAGGGACTCAAAATACCGCAAAAACATAAGATGCTCCTTTGGAGAGCCATGAGAAACTCACTGCCGACAGGAGCCAATCTAGCAGCAAGGGGACTAGAAATAAGCAAATCATGTCCAAGATGTGGGCACTCTGAAGATGCAGCCCACTTGTTCTTCCTTTGCCCTTTCGCACAAGATGTGTGGAACAAAGCTCCATTACTCCTCCCATCACCACTAGCTATCTCACCAGCACCTGTGCTGAGACAAGATTCTATACCTTATTTCCAAGGTCTCTGGAGCTCGGTTAAGAACTGTCTAGCTCTCTCTCCGTCGGGTCTTGCAAATAGATCCTTAAGTGCTTGGATTTTTTTGTTTCTTTGGATTGGCAGGAATAAAGCTCTCTTCTCGGGAGATTTCTTATTACAGGGAGACATAATAACTCTGGCAGTGGCGAGAGCAAAGGAATGGGGAGAAGCTCAAGAACCGGAAAAGAGTCCTCTGGGACCAAAGGTTTCACAAGCTACAAGGTTGGATACGTTATGGAGCTGTAACTCTGATGCGAGCTGGAAAAAAGACCGTACTCACTCTAATCTGGCCTGGATCTTCAAGCAGAAGGGAAAAGTGTTTTCAAAACATAAAAGGCGATGGAGTATGTTTCCTCTCCGCTATGTGCAGAGGGCTTAGCACTTCGGGAAGCTATTTCAATGATTGTAGACCTGGGTATCAAGTCTATCTCTTCCCTTTCTGATAATCAACAACTAATCAACACTATCAACTCGTGAGACCACATTTTGGAACTTCACGACATTATTACTGATATTAGAATTTTGACAAATCATTTTGATGTATTAAAGTTCATCTTTATCCCTCGAAAAGAAATCAAGAAAGTCGACTGTTTAGCAAAACAACCCCTGGTTTCTGAATCCATGTTTGTAATAACTGAACGTTAAGTTTGAATGAATTAAAAGTTGTGATAAAAAAAGAGAAAAAATTATTTTTATCACATAAATTTTTGGAACACAACAATATGGTCTAGTAACTTAAATTTTATATTTAGAAAAAATGTATTGGACATATGAGAGGTCAAATTCGATGATCTGATAACAACAACGGTTACAAAATCACTAAACCAATTGATCCATGTTAAATACTATTTTTTATCTTGAACTTAGGAATTTGTTTTTCAGATTTGAATCATATATCGTTGCATTGTCTTAAAATTCCGGATATTATTAAATCCTTAGAGAATTAGTCTTTGAAAAGATGTTGAAACTTGGTTTGTTGTAGCTAATTAATTGCCACCCAATGCATGCTCTTCTTTTGTTTCCCACAACCACTCGATTTGATAGAATAGAACGTATCATTATTCTCTAAAAATTGGAAATTTTCTTTTTTAGTTATAATCTATTAAATATTCTATCAATTATCTCTAAGGTGAAAAAATTATGAATAATAATATATGTAAATTAATGACCTGGATTCTAAGATTTTCCTTATATTCTTTCATATCTCTGTCACATAATCTTTTTTTAAAAAGATTTGCTTAATTATTTTAAGCAAAACATCAACAATTAAAACCCTAAACTTGATTTGGTTTCTAAAGGTTGTAATTTTTGTGTGTGTTTTTATTCTGTTCATAACCTATTGATTGATTATTTTAAGGTTTTTTTCTTCTTAATTACTAAATCTATTTTTTTTTTTTTGTATATTCTATTGATTGAACAGTGTTGATTCGATGAACAAGGAAGAAGTCATTGTGATAGATAGTGATACTGATGATGATGATGATGATAATGGATGCAAAAGGTTTATGATGAATGTTCATACTTCAATTATGCATAAAGATGTTAAGGTTCCAATCATCTGCCTTGATGATGATGATGATGATCTTAGGGTTCATAAGGATTACAATTTGCTCTTAGATTCTCTAAGTGATGATGATAACAGTGTAGATTCTCTCTTTGAAGATACTAAATCAAAGAGATTAAAGTTAAGTAATGAGAAACCAATCAATAACAAAGTTTCTCAACAGAGAAATATGAAACCTTTTGGGTTTGAGAGTAAGTTTTCGAAAGATGTTTCATTGGCTATAGAAAGGATTCAAAGAGACAACAAATCTAAGAAAGTTTCAGAGTCAAAGGTTGAGACTTTATGTGATGTTCCATTGAATAGAGTTCAAGAAAACATCCAAAGAGACAATATTAGGGTTTCAAGAGTTGTTCCATTAGTTAGAGATCAAGAGAAGATTCAAAGAGACAAGAACTTTAGAGAAGTTTTAGATTCAAAGGTTGAGACTTTATTGGATGTTCCATTGGTTAGATCAGTTCAAGAAAACATCCAAAGAGACAATAGGGTTTCAAGAGTTGTTCCATTAGTTAGAGATCAAGAGAAGATTCAAAGAGATAAGAACTTTAGAGAAGTTTTAGAGTCAAAGGTTGAGACTTTATGTGATGTTCCATTGGTTAGATCAGTTCAAGAAAACATCCAAAGAGACAATAGGTTTTCAAGAGTTGTTCCATTAGTTAGAGATCAAGAGAAGATTCAAAGAGATAAGAACTTTAGAGAAGTTTTAGAGTCAAAGGTTGAAACTTTATGGGATGTTCCATTGATTAGAACACAAGAAGTTATCCAAAGAGACAACAATGTTAACAAATTTGTTGAGTTAAAGGTTGAGACTTTAGGGTTTGTTGAAGTGAGCCAAAGTAACAAAAGAGATTCTTTAAGGAAAAGGAAGAAGATTGATGAGAAAGAGAGTTTAGTAGTTATGGATAAAGATTACAAAAGCTACCTCACATGGCTTGTAGATTCTCTTAAAGATTTGAAACCTAAGCCTATGACAAATCTACAAGATTCTGAATTGGATCATACTCTAGAAGAATCCAATTTTGTCAAAGTTAAAGTTGAGCAAGATCTTGAATCTTTATCTGATGATGATAGTGATTCAATCATGGTTAGTGATTATCCGTTTTCGAATGGAGAATGTACAGATTTTGTAACGTCTAAAGTCAAGATTGTGATTGATCTTGAGAAAGAAAGTTTAGAAGATGAAACAACTCAAACTAGTAGTTCTTGGTTTAAGAGAAAGTTAATGAATGTTCTTGAGAAACCATATGATGAAGAAGAGTTGTTGATACTATCTAGTCAAGCTTCAATGAAGAAACCTTTGGTTCGATGTAGAGAATTTCGAAAAGGAAGAGAAAGAAGCTATCAAACTAATGTTTTGGGAAAATCTTTGCTTGAAAAGTTCTCTGATTTTGATGAAGTTTACAAGAGTGTTGATGGTGATGATGATAAGACAAGATTGAAGTTGCTTAGAGGCTTTTTCTTTTACTTAGAAAATGTTTCTCAAGATGGTTCTTTTAAGCCTTGGAGACAAAGTGTTTAATTTGATGTATAGAAATATGATTTAAAGTAGTTTCTTTGTCACTCAAAAATCTAGTTAGTTTTAAGACTTTTTGATCATATGTTACAATATGATTGTAGATTGGCTTAGACATGATCTTTGTGGCCAAGAATGTGTAAACTTGACTCTGAGATTTCAGTTGATGAGTCATGTGAGTAAGAGTGTTGATTTTACAAACCTTTGAGTTTATAGGAATCAAAGGTTTAAGATAAGTTTGCAATGATCAAGTTTTGAATCTATTATCTATCTTATTAGAACAAATTAGCTAATCCACTTGATTATAATTTGAAAAACCTGTTAGGAAATTTCATATCACTAATAAATTGTTTTGATTTTTTCTATTAATAAATACTAATTTAGTAGTCATATTGTAGTGGAATTTTTTTTTGTAATATACCACAACAACTAAATATTTAAATTAATCCTTAATTTTTTGTCATAAATTAATCCTTAATTAATAATATAAATATTTATGTTTGTTATATTATTATTTTAACTAATAATATTATATAATTAAGACAATAGAGGCGAAACGTATATGTATATAAATAGTACATATTTAATTATACTGCTCCATATATAAGCTAATTTGAAATACATTTTATTAGGCATAAAAATAGTTAATAGATTTTTCCAATAAAAAATTGTATTGTAATAAATCCTTTTAAAATGATACATTATTGCATTAACTAAAAATAATTAAAAATACTATTATATGCTAACTATAATATTCTTAATTTATGCTTACATGATTAATTTCATTAATGAATCTTAATTTATTAGTTAAATTGTAGTGGTATTTTTTGTAATATTCCACATCAAACTAAAGTTATGTATATAAAAGGATCCTTAAATAATAGTCATCATCGAGACAATTCAAATCTAAACAATTAGATGTCTGATTCAAATATATATGATATGATCGATCAATAGACATATTTTAGCACTTCATTTGTATCGTTATTTAATACACCGTACTAGATAGATATCAGTTGCAAAAGATTTTACTTTAAAATGGGATTGGAGATGTCTTATAGCCTATATTTAACTATTACTCCCTCCGTTTCGAATTACTTGTCGTTTTAGAGTTTTGCACACAGATTAAGAAATCTCTATTTTCTATAAAAACACCATTAAATATTCTAAATCAACCAATAGAAAAACTCTTACAATTATTCTATTGGTAAAAAAAAGTCAAATTCATTTAATTTCAGCATTGAAAAACTGAAACAACACATATTTTGAAACGAAAATTTTTCTCCAGACCGACAACTAATTTGAAACGGAGGGAGTATACAATGGATTTCGTTTAAAGAATTACAAAATTAAGAAAAAAAAAGAAGCAAAAAAAGGGTGGTTCCTTGTTAATGCAGCTAGTGGCTTTCTTTACTCAACTGTTGTTGCTAAGTCTTTGTTTAATGTGAAAAAAACATAACAAGTTTCATGAGGATTGTGATATTTTGGGAGGATAAATAAGAATTTTGAGATGAGGTCAGCAAAAGTACTTAGTGAGCTTGAAAAGAAGAGAAGATATTTGTGGTCCATGATTGAACTCAAAGGTCAAAATTAATACTATATGTAATGTGTGTGTGTGACCAATGATGATCACGTGTATCTCAACTTTGTGTTTGGTAATGACTTTGAAACATTAAACTGTTTTCTTAAAACTCATGAATCCTCCTTATATTTACATTTATGTAACACAAAAATTTAGTTGGAATTTCTTTTTAAAATTAGTATCAACATCTATATCTAAGCGCTATAGAAATGCGATTCCAAAAGCAGTTGATTTGAAAACGTTTTAAAAATACTCACTCTCTTATTAGAAACGTTATAACTTTTGCGAATCTAAAACTAAAATCCGCAAAAAAAAGAAGAATGAAATTTTATATGTTTTACATATTTGTATTTTAGTTGCAAAAATCTATTTAGAAAACATAACAAAATATTGTTTATATTTTCTAAACTAGAGGTTTTTATTTTTATTTGTTTATGATATAGAAAACCAAACAAAGTGGAATTTCGATTTTATGTTATTCGCTTGATATAGTCAGCAGTATTGTTTTCTTTTTATTTTGGAAAAATTTATTTAAATAGTTTATTTATTCTTACATAAAGAAAAAAATATAATAGGGAGCGACTACAACATTGATCACCACTACCATATGATTGGATCAAATGTAACTTTGATGCATCACATCATACAAACAATTATCCTTCTGACTTGGATTGGATACTCAAAGATGATCAAGGCACATTTTGACACTGCAAACACAAATGTTTTTCCGGTCGTCATACTGTTGAGGAATATGAACTAACATCATTGATTCGGACTATTCAAAGTCTCTCTCAACTGGGTTATACAAATGTTATTTTTGAAGGGGGTAATAGCAATATCCTACAACTTATTACAATGAGAACATTTCAAAGGTGTTTGGATCATTATCTTCATACTATTCGTGTTTGGACAGTCAAATTCCAGAATATACACTACCAATATCGTCCCTGGTAAGTTAATGTTTGCGCAAATTATTTATTCAAATTCGCACTTATTTATATAAATGAATCAGCGATTAAACATTTTTATCATTTTGATTTGTTTTTAATT
>OVBE01006431.1:0-19900 GCA_900406425.1 Iberis pinnata | reverse complement strand
ATCAGAAAATTTAAGAAGAAGAGGAAGAATGAAGAAGACGATGAAGATGATGAAGATAAGAATAAATTTGATTGGGTAATTTTTTCTTCATTTATTTAATTTCTTTTAACTAAAAGAAAGGGCAAAATTGTCCATTCATTAATTCATTAATGAAATGGGACATGGTAGATTATTTTGTCAATTGTAGATCTTTTTTGTGTCCATTGGGACACAATAGATTTTCACCCTTAGAAAATGGAGAACGGACTGAAAACACGAGAAGAAAAATTGTCTGTATTGTCCTTGTATCTAATAATTTCTTTTACAATTATTTTAAAATTAAAATTGAAATAAAAGTTAAAAGACTAAAAAAACGAGGATGTTTGAAATATTTACAAAATACCAACATAATGTCCATCCATTTTAAAGATTCATCGGATCTAGATAGATCTAATTCAAAACCAAAAATCAAACGCAAATTAGACAAATGTGATTTTTTTTTCACAATTGTAAGTTTCGATTTCACCATCAAACTGAAATTTTTATTGTTCTTCATCTCGAGAATCTCTCTCTTTTGCGACACTAGGAGAACTCGGAAAACTAGGAGAAGAAGAAAAAAACCACATCATCTAGAAATAAAAACCTTCAATTTTTCGAGTTAGGGTTTCAAATGAAACTGATAAAGTCGCGACATTTGCATCGATTGTGTTTCTCGGATACGCTTTCTATCGATTTATCATTTTGGTGATGTAGTGTTGTAAAGCAGTTATGTTACTTTTGCAAAAAGTGAAAATGCCTCCAAAGACAAAATGGACTAGGAAGAAGAAAACAAAACGTGTGAAGAAAAAGGTACAAGAGCATGATAACGAGGCGAATGAGATGGTTGAAAACACAAAATAAAATGAAGTAGAAGAAAACGAGGCGGTTGAAGATCAACAAAATTATGACAAAAACGAAGACACAACCGAGGAGAACCCGAAGATGACGAACAAGAAGTTGAACAAGAAAATGAAGACATTAACTCTGGTGAAGGTTTGCAAGAAGGAGAAAAGGAACAAGAGACGAACTCAGTTGAATATAGCGAACAAGAAGTAGAAGTTGAAAAAGAAAATGAGGACATTAACTCTGGTGAAGGTTTGCAGACCAATGAAGAAGAAGATGAAGGAAGTGAGAGAACATTAAGCGATATACATGTTAGTATTTCTTCTTATGTCTCTTAGTTTGAACAAAAAAATTGGTAGAATTAAGGATAACTAGTTTGTTTGTATTACTGATATAACTAAGTAGACCTCATTTACATTGTTTGTTGTTACTTGCAGGATTCTGATGATGGTGCTATAAAATCGTTGGGCATTTACTTTCCACCGACTGAGTACAAGAAGAAGATCAAGATATCAACGAGGTGTTATGTTGCTGAAGTAATAAAAACACTAGAAGAATTAGACCCTCCAATGAATAGGCTAGAGAAGAGTTATTTTGATAATCATCGGCAGTTCAAACACATATTGCACATGCCAAAGGATGAAAACCACAAGGTTATGGGCATGTGGATGCTCCTCCTCAGAACCGTACATATACAAAAGGAAAAGGAGGTATGGTTTGTTGTCAATGGTTGTCCCATAAGCTATGGTATTAGGGAACATGTTTTGATATCCGGATTGAACTGTAAAAACTATCCACTCAACTACAAGAAAGGCGGAGGCATGAACTTTGTGAAGAAATATTTTGGCACTAGTATAGTAAGATATCAAGACGTGAAAGCAAAGGTTCAGAAGGAAATGAAACCTTCTCGTGATAGGTTGAGGTTGTTGGTCTTGTATTTCATATCAAGTATTACTCTCGGGCAGAGAAAGACCGGTAAGGATGCCCTTTCTGTGGACGAATTCTTGCTGAGAGCAGTCAATGATCTCAACTTATGTAGCACATTCCCTTGGGTAGATTGTCCTTTGATTACATGCCGAAACAAATTTCTCACACTATGGCTCATTTTGGAGGGAATGTGAAAGAAGATGTGATATGGCCAATTCCAAGCTTCTGCATTACAATGGAGGTAAGTCTTTTAAATAAATTTTATGAGTTTTTTCATCTATTGTAATGTTTATGGACAATGTGATACTGACACTACCCGTATTTTTAACATTTGTAGCTCCTAACATTTGATGCCACTAAGGAATTGAGGGTTAGCTTCAGAGATTTGGTTGGAGACGTAGACCCTGCATGTCCAAGGATGTGCAAATCAAAGTTCAAGAGGGGTGAAATGAAAGGATTTCAACCATCAAAAATAAATAAGGAACTTGGTAATACTAAGGTTAGTTGTCTGCCCAAAACAATTATGTGATATGCATTAGTAGTTTATTATGTATCTGATATACATTAGTGGTTTATTTTTTAGGATATTGAGAATATCTTGATTGTTACCGAAGAGGAACAAACTCTACTAGATAGGATTACAGAACCATAGCACATTATGGATAAGGATGACGTGATTGTTGAAAGTTGGATGAAGAGATTTTATTGTGGAGATGTTGTCAGGTTTGAAGATATGTTGGGGGAAAATGTGGCTGCCCGAGAAGCCCCTCTCCCTGATATTGGTGGAATAGAGACAAGAGTTGAGACAAGAGCCACTAATTAAGGAGCTTCAATGACGGTGAAAATGAATGAATTGGTAGAACTCTTTAACAGCTTCAAGGAATATATGGAAGAGCAGATGAAGAATATTGAAGAAAAGATTGGAGAGTTTAACTCAAGACTTGCTGCCGCAGAAGCAAATATTCAGGAGCACCTAGATGCTAGGAATGCCGATGTGGAGGAAGAGGAAGGCCAACGAAGAGGTCAAAAATATGAAGTTATGTTGTTTTTTGTTTTAAGTAAAATTGATATTGCTTTTGTTTTGTGCTTAAACTTATGTTGCTTTTGGTGTGTACTAAAACTTAAACTTATGTTGCTTTTTGTTTTAACTAAAACTTGTGTTGATGTTGGTTTGTAGTAAAATTAGTAAATCTGGGAAAACTGGAACTTTCGAAAATACTGAGAAAACTGGAAATACTAGAAACACTGGAAATACTGGAAATACTGGAAATACTAGAAATACTAGAAATAAAACATAACATATATCTTAACACAACATAATTCAGAGATCTCCATAATTCATCTCATACACGGGGAATTAGCTTCTTGAGTTCAACAACCTCTTTAAGCATTTCGTCCATATGTTGCCTTAAGCGGCGAACTTCATCCTCAATTCCAATAACTCATGGTTGACGGAAGTGGAATCCACCATTCTGTCATTTTGACATAGTTGCACTCGGTTTTACTTATTAAACAAATTTAGAGCAAAGATGAGAAAATTCAAAATAACCTTGAAATCCTTGCAAGTTCAGTACTTTCGACCTGGTAAGAAATCCTTATCCTTTGGATTAGTAGAAACCTCGGGTTGGATATGTTGTCCACATGGACAACAATTTGGAATCATTTTGTCTTTTGGTTGAGAGTTTGATATAGTTTGATGGAAAAGAGTGAGATTGGTGATAGAGATAGAGAAATGATGTGAGAGGGAGAGAGAGGAGAAGAGAACTTATAGATGCATAATCTATTTTTTGAGTTTTTTGAGAGTCCGCCAAAAAATTTCAATGTTTTCGCCAATATTTAAAAAAAAAATTAGGATAGCCGCCTAAAATTGAAAACCTATCTAGTTTCCAAATTCGAAAAACTGGGAAAACTAGGATAATTGGGAAAACTAGTAGACATACTATTAGAGAAAATTTAACTTAGCATAAAATTTAACACATCATAAGTCTTAATACATAAAATCATAGACAAACAACATATCACGGGGAATAAGCATCTTGAGCTCAGCAATCTCTGCATGGATTTCGTATATTTCCCTCCTTAAGCGGCGAACCTCATCCTCAATTCCGATAACTCATGGTTGACGAAAGTGGAAACCATCATCCTTGAAATCTTTGCAAGTCCAGTACTTTCGCCCTAGCATGAAATCATGATCTTTTGGATTAGTAAAAACCTCTTCAACGATTTCTTGTCCACAAGGACATGAATCTGGAATCCCGAAGTGAGCATCTGCGATGAACTCAATCATGTCGTAGTGTTCCTTCATCTTCTTCCTTTTCCTTCTTTCTTGTTTCTCGATCCATGGATCCATTTTCTGTTGAGAGAATGTTTGATAGAGAATGATGTGAGAGAGATGGAGAGAGGTGATATGATATAGAGATGGTAGAGAGAGGAGAAGAGAGATGATTTTAGATTTTTAAAAAATTCCGCCTAAAATTCGAAGTGTTTCACGCCAAAAGAATTTGAAAATTTCATGCGAAAAAATTTAACTTAGCCCGCTAAAAAATTTAAGTAGTTATATGTAATATAGTAGTAGTACAAAATTTACAAATAGTTGTACTTCCGGTGAATTTCAATTATTTTAGTATTACATATCATTATATTTTGTTTTATTAGTTGTCCAATGAGCCATAAGATTTAAAACTATGATTATTGATGTTTTGCGTATTTAAAATGTCTATAAAAGTTCTACAATGAAATTTGATATAGATTAGTCTCATATTTAACAAAGTAACAATAGAAGTGTATGTTGTGTGTTGGGTTGTAGAGTACATGGAATATATCATTTTCTTATGGGTTAAATCTGCTAGCTTTGTTTCCAATTATGAGTTTCCGGTAATGAAAATGTTGTATAGTGTGACAATGTAATATTCATAACTCAAATCGAATTTTAATTTCAAAATGTAATACTAGTATTACACAATTTTACATAGTTGTACAAATAAAATAGAGTAAT
The DNA here is from genome assembly GCA_900406425.1 of Iberis pinnata. Classification (NCBI taxonomy): domain Eukaryota; kingdom Viridiplantae; phylum Streptophyta; class Magnoliopsida; order Brassicales; family Brassicaceae; genus Iberis; species Iberis pinnata. The sequence continues at coordinate 15,117 of OVBE01006431.1, read as the reverse complement.
ATTCAAACATTTGGATTTCGAAATAACAACCATTGTAGGCTTTGTCTTGGACGCCTTTTATTTTGTGTCCTTCGCCGATGTTCCCCAGCTGATGGAAACCTTTTCACTTTCTTTCTTCTCCTCTTTTCGATACTTTTTGGAGCCATGATCTTCATTTCTTTGATGTAATATGGGATGTCCCATCGACTCCTATCGGGAACCATATAAATAGACCTATAATATGCCAATGCCCACAACTCTGTCCAATAGTATTTAGTGATCAAATCTTCAAGCTGGAAAACAGAACGACTACCATGGTTAGAACATGAAATTTGGTTTGAATATATAATGTAAGCCTCTATTCCGTGGACACAAGGATATTTTTCAATGTCAAAGAACCTGAAACTGCAACTTTTTGTTTCAAGATTCACCAAATATGGCTTCCCATCAGTATCAACGACATTTTATTCATGGTCGAAAGAGTTTATAAAATTAATTTTTTTTGCAACCGACCATGCTTCATGCACATAATTTTCTACTAAAGGCACTAGTCTTCATTCACTGGATCCTCTAACGGTTTCTTTCCTATGTTCATTAAACCAATCACCGGTTTTTTTAATGATCGTATCCAGCAAGGATATTAGAGAGTACTTCCTCGCATCCTTGAACATGTTGTTCATCGACTCCACAATGTTACTTGTGTTGATATTGTATCTATCTCCTGGAAACCAACACCTCGCCCACTTTTCTTTCTCGATACTTTCCTCCACATACTTCGCAGCAAAAGGAAATCGAATCTTGAAAGCATAATAAGTAGCATCGAATTCAGGCACTGTGTAAATCCGAGCCATTTCCATAAATTTCCATTCAACTACTTCTTTATTGACGTTAGTTGCATAACCTTTCACATTTTGAGACAAATGCCAGGTACAATGAGCATGATGAGCCATCGGAAATAAATTAGCTATGACATTGATGAGGCTTACATTTCTGTCACTCATAAAAACCAACTTCGATGAATATGGCACAACAGTTTTGAACATCTCAAAAAACCAATTCCAACTGTCCTTATTCTCACCATCTAGCACACCAAAGGCCAAATGATAGTGGTGCCGATTAGGATCCTGGGCAGTTGCAAAAATGAGTACACCACCATATCCATTTTTAAGAAAAGTAACATCCACGGTTACAACTTTCATAATCACTTTAAAACCTTCTATGCTAGCTCCTAGAGCGATGAGAAAGTATTTGAATCTGTCTAATTAATCCAATTTCACACTTGTTATTGTCCCTTCATTGATCTTCTCTAACATGTATAAATAAGAATACAATATCTGATAATCTCGAAGCAGTGGAGTATGATATATTGATACTAAGTTTTGTCCACACCAGATCCATGATACTTCTAGGAGGAGGAGTTTCCATTTGTCCTGGATAATCATCATGCAATAGAGATGCAACTAGCTATGGTGTGCCTTTCCTCTTTGAGTTACAATTACTCTGACTTCCACGAGAGCATGTATGCATCTTGTTGTATGTTCTAATAGAGAACATTTCAGAGTTATTAATCTTCGCAGCTCGTAGTTCCCGTTTACATCCTTCTTTAGGATATTTTAACACTAATTGCTCTTTATCTGATTTGACCAGTTTAAACCCAAAACTTTTCTTACATGCACCTCTATCCACCACTTCCTGCACTGCCTTTCTATTAACAAACTCTTGCGATATTTTCAAACCAAGACCATCTTCCCATTCCTCCATAAATTGAATCGGTTCCACAAGAGGTGGAAAATCTACAAGTCTATCACGCATTTCTGTGTCTTGCGTATCAGTATCCACATTTCTATAAACATTTTCATCCACATTTACTCCTTCAACGAATTTTTCTACCATCTCCTCAATCATCACTATCTCGCATTGTTTATCAACGTCATTGTTGCCACCATATAAAGTTATGGCTTGCTCTTCATCTCTGATTTCATCATCATTTGAATGCAACACCTCATAGTTCATGCCTACATAACTTCGTTTGCCCGGTCTTGAAAGTTGCTTTGAAAGTTCTGAAATTTTAATGACTTCCACAAACAAAGTGCACATGCGGTTCTCTTTATCAAGGGATCATAGATAACCACAAAGGTCTTCATCATCAGAAATCGATAATTTTTCATCACACCCAACCAACAGTGGAATGTAACTCAATTTCAGTTTGACATTACTTTCATCTAGCGCGAGCTTTTTGCAGATACGTGCTTCTACCATTGAAAGACTTATCTCATTTATTTCATTTTTCCACACTAAACAATACATTTTATCTTCGCATCTGAAGTGTATGATGACATTGTTGCTCATTATATCCTGCAAAAACCATTGAACACCATCCATTATGCATAGATAAATCATCGCAACAAAATTAATTTGTATGCAGAAACTTTTAAAATTCTACCAGTATTACTAGTTATACCACACTTATCAGTAATACTAGTTTCCCTAGTTGCCCTCTCGTACCAGTATCGATTTTCAAATCTACATGCATTACGAATCGAAAAATGCAACCATTCTCCTACACAATTCAAGTCATAATGGACTCGAAGACCAAGGTACGACATCCAAATCCAGCTCAATTAAGAGCTTTCCAATCTCAAAAGCTTTAAACTTACTGGTCCTCCGTTTAATAATCGGAAAACGAAGATAATCGTGGCAGCGCAGCTTTGAAGTGGGAGAGAAGTGCCAGAGGAGGTCGACAAAATAGATAAGGAAGCTCTCCGGCGTCGTCTCTCCAGCAAGACCTAATTCAACTTTCAAATCGTGTAAACGAAATCGCAAGAACGCCGCCAAACGCAATCCTCCTAAACGCGATACATTTTTTACTTTTATTAAGTTTATTTTTTTTTATTTTCTTTTCTTTCTCTGAGGTTAGTATTGTAATTTCAATATCATTAATGAAATGAAGGATATATAGATTGAGTTAGGAAATAAGTGACTTAGTTTGTTTGAATAAGGATATATGGGAAAATGTCTCCTGAAAATACGTAGGAGGAGTTATTGGTTATATGATTTTAATGGATTTATATGGATTTCCAAATCCAAAGATTTCAAAACTTGTCAAATGGATTTCAAATTTTAATTAACGGATTTCAAAATATTATTAGTAAATTTTAAATTCAAGCACATGGATTTAAGAAATGAAACAAGTGGATTAGCAAGTCATAATATAAAGTAGAAATCTCAACATCACTAATATTCGCTAAAGATGAGAAATCATCAATCCTCCTCTGTTCATTGTTAAATCTTACGAGTGGATCGAAGGAAACCTTTGTTTAATCTCCAATAAAGAGCAGGTCCACACAATGCCAAAGCAAAACAATAGCGAAAATCACTAGACATCTCATGCAATCATCAACGAGCCATCGTTGCGGAGAATGAGCAAAGTTCAATCACACAAATCAGAGTGGAGGTGTAGCGATACCTATATATTACTTGGCGATGAACTAATTGTTAGTGATAGCAATAAACGATACTGATAGAAGTGTTAGAAATAAACGTACTCTCAAAAGAAATTACGAAGAGAAAAAGTATGATTTTCAATCATTTTATGCAAATCGAAGAATCACACAATAGCTAACCAGTCAGCTAAAGCACATAAGAATGGAATCAAGAAGCCAAAGACACACATCAACGGAAGGATTGTGTGAATGATGATGAATAAATAATCTTGAGGAATCAAAGGTACACAAGGAAGCATAACATTAAGTGCGTAGAGAATGCTAATGAATAAATAATATTTTGATTCATCTGAGAAACATTTGTAAGGTTATTATGAGTTTCGTCTTTTTTCAGACATTTTACTTTTGTTTTGCTTACTCAAAGGGTACAATTACCTTGATTCCTTAAGAAAAAAAGAGATGGTGAAAGTTTTGGGTATTTCAAAATACTATGATTGAGTGAGGTATTTGAGTCTTTGTTATTTTGTCTTCCAAATACTACAAAATCCACTAAATTGTAATTTGAAATCAAATTCTTATTATTGAATACGACATGATTTTAATGTAGAATTTAAAATCATAGAACCAATAACATGTGATTTGAAAATAATTTTTAAAATCATTAATTGAATAACACTGGATTTGGTTTGAATTTACAATTCCATTAAAATCCTAAAACCAATAACACCCCTTTAACTTGTGAAAAACCTTACTCGCTCTTATCAAAGTCAATTTTTTGTCAACATTATTTTTATTAGAAAATTAAGTTACAAGCCAACGTATTATTGGAGATACAAGGGTTTGTCTAGCATGTTTTGCATGAGAATTGGCTAGTACACTAAGTGAGCGATGGACATAAAACAATGAAGAAGGTTGGAGATGGACAAGCAAATCATAGCAATAAGGAGCTAGCAGTGTGGTATGGAGAGTATGAGAGATATGTGAAGCATTTGTAGAAGTAATTGCTTTGATAAGGCATTGAATGTCCATGCGGAAGCGACACCAGTGTAGTTAAGAGTACGTAAGCATGTTGTAGCAAATAGTAAGGCTTCCGCATCTACAGCCTCAGGTGATTGTCGAGGTGGGAGGGAGGTGAATCCTAGGCAGAGGACCGAGTGGGAATTCTGATAATGTAGTGTTCATGCAATTCCACATGAAGAGGACGCGTTTAGCCAAGAGCCATCTATGAGGCAGTATAAAGGGGAACGAAGATCTGGAAAAGCTATTGAGGTAAGTGACCATTGAGGGGGATTGTGGTTTGTCGCTATAGAGTTTGGGGTGTGTGATGATGAGTGGTTTTGTGTGATATGTGAGTAAGCCGAGATCCATTGTGCGACATCATGCATTGCATGAGTGATAATGCTTGGGATCGACCATCGATGGCTTTTAAAACATAGGTCGTTGCGCGCTTTTCATATACACTACGAAATAGCACTTAGAATAGGTACGCCCTTTGGATTGGTAGAGAGTACATGTGACAAAGTCTGTGCAATCGTGGGAGATTGTTGGTCGTTGATACGATCATGATTCTATCCCCCTTGGATCTTTATCTTTGAATGAAGCTTTTTGGACAGAATCTCAACTTTAAGTGAAGAACAGTTTCTGGAACTTGATGGTAATGGAATATGGACGAAATAGAGATGAGAATGATGATAAAACAAACAAGAGATGATGATCTTGTTTGCGAGTTGAATGGATTCTCAAAAGACTGCGCTTGTAAGAGAAATCCAAAATTATGGTGGTTTGGCTCTCACCACTTAGAATTGTTTTGAGTCAATAGTATATGGGTTTTAGAATGAAAATTGACTGATTATTATTGATAGATTCGTGCATAATATATAGGAAAAGAGAAAGGTACATGCACCTTCTCTTGGAAATAACAGAAATGTCTTAAAGGCTGGAAATTAAATGAAAACATGCAAAAAAATGCTTCTTGACTTTAAATTCGAAATTTGAGTTCTTCTTAAGTAGACTAGATATTTTCTATCATTTGATCAAGTAATAACTAAGTAAATTAGGCGAATGTAAATTATAAAGCCTCATTAAAAACCTTTGCATAGAAAACCTATTGGGACAAAACCATGCAAAGGAAAAGAGTGCAAGATAACCACTTAGTTACTTAGTGTATTACCTTGATCTTCTTCTTAATTTGCATAGGTGTAGATGTTGTAGATGTCCCTTGGTTTTGAGTCTCCTAGTTGCGTCCTCTTGAGTCTCTTGACTCCTTTAGCTAACTCCTTACTCCTAGCTCTAGTGACCACTCCATCTGTTATTTTGAGAGCTTCTTCTAAATCTTGCATCTCCTCTATCTCTTCATCCGTTGAGTCTCCTTGTGAGTACCTGGTTGGAATCACATCATCCTCTCCCACTTGAAAAAGATTTGACCTCAAATCCAAATTTGCAACATAAGGAATAAGATCAGAAACATTAAATGAGTTAATCACATTATACTTCCCTTGGAGATCAATTTGATAGGCATTGTTGTTGATTCTCCTGATCACTTTGAATGGTCCATCGATTCTAAGCATCAACTTAGACTTCCTTTCAGCTAGAAATCGTTCTTTCCTTAGGTGAACCCACACTAGATCACCTCCTCAAAGATCATCTCCTTTCTTCCCTTATTCGCTTGTTTAGCATGCAATCTTGTTTTATGCTCTATGTTCTGCTTAGCTTTCTTATGTATCTTCTTAATTTGTTTAGCTTTCTTCTTTCCATCTAAGATGCATCTTTCACTTAAAGGTAAAGAAATCAAATCCAAAGGAGATAAGGGGTTAAATCCATAAACGATTTCAAATGGTGAAAACATTATGGCAGAATGTTGTGCATGATTATAAGCAAACTCAACATGAGGCAAACATTCTTCCCAAGACTTCAAATTACTTCTTACTAATGTCCTAAGCAATGTAGATAATGATCTATTTACCACTTCAGTTTGGCCATCGGTTTGAAGATGACAAGTAGTAGAAAATGTCAGCTTGGTTCCTAACTTAGCCCACAAAATTTTCTAGAAATAACTAAGAAACTTGGTATCTCTATAAGAAACTATCACCCTATGCATTCCATGTAATCTCACAACTTCTCTAAAGAATAGATTAGCAACATTAACAGCATCATCAGTCTTATGACAAGCCATAAAATGAGCCATCTTAGAGAATCTATCTACAACAACATAAATAGAAGCCCTACCGGTTTTAGTCCTACGCAATCCTACCACAAAGTCCATAGAGATATCAGTCCAAGGTTGTAATGGAATAGGCAAAAGAGAATACAAACCATGCGGTTGAACCTTAGACTTAGCCTGTTTGCAAATAGCACATCTAGCACAGATTTTGTTAACGTCTTGGCGCATGTGAGGCCAATAGAAATGATCTTGTAAAGCTTTAAGAGTCTTTGTCACACCAAAATGTCCAGCAAGACCACCTCCATGAGATTTCCTGACTAGTAATTCTCTCACAGAACCATTAGGCACACAAAGTTTATGATTATAAAACAGGTAATCATCTTGCCTATAGTAGTTACCACTAGCAAACTTTTCACAACTCTTGTAACATTCACTAAACTTCTAATCAGTTTTGTATAGATCCTTTAATAGTTCAAATCCTATGAGTTTAGGATTTAGATAAGATAGTTTTATCCTGCATCAAAACAGTTCCAATTCCAATACCATATGCATCACATTCTATTTCAAAATTTTTCAAGAAATTTGGTAGCATAAGTAAAGGAGAGTTAGTGAGCTTCTCTTTCAGGGTCTGAAATGATTTTTTCTTGAGCTTCTTCCCATTTGAATCCCACTTCTTTCTTAATCACCTCAGTAAGTGGTGTTGTTATAGTACTAAAGTCTTTGATAAACCTCCTATAAAAACCAGCAAGTCCATGGAAGCTTCTTACTTCTCCAACAGTTTTAGGAGTTGGCCAATCTTTGATAACTTTTATCTTTTCCTCATCTACTTTAACACCATCTGCACTTACTACAAAACCTACGAAGACAAGGTTATCAGTACAAAAAGTACATTTACTCAAGTTAGCATAGAGAGATTCTTTCCTAAGAACATCTAGAACAGAACTGATATGCATAAGGTGTTCTTCCACTTACTATAAATCAGTATATCATCAAATTAAACAACAACAAATCCTCCTATGAAGTTTCTAAGCACGCGATTCATTAATCTCATAAAAGTACTAGGTGCATTTGTTAAACCAAATTGCATAGCAAGCCACTGATATAGCCCATGTTTCATTTCAAAAGCAGTTTTCCATTCATCATCTTCCTTCATCCTAATCTGATGATAACCACTTTTAAGATCAAAATTAGAAAAGATAGTGGAACCACTTAACTCATCTAGAATATTGATATCACCGGATTTTAATGCTTTTTAGTGGGTATTTATACTTGCTGTTTAGCATTATCCGAGTATTTTCCTTGTAGTTTTGGCATATTTTCAGGTTTTTAGGTGTTTGGGACGTTCTGAAGTAAAAATATGGATTTGTGCATAAAATGGAGACAAATTGGCATTTGCGGATGCAGAATCCGACAGAATGGTCAAAAGTTTACCAATTCTTGAAGATGTTCCTTTGGATGGATTGAGCTGAACTTTTGACACAAGATATCCACGCGAGTTAGCTTTCATATGGAAGTGGATTGAGGTCAATCAATTGGAGCAATCAAAAGTTATGACGGTTATACTGAAGACTGGTCAAGTTGTCTCGCAGATGAAGCATGTGCAGAAAGTGTGACGACGGATTGATCAATCCGGAAAAGGATCGATCGATCCAAACCTCTTGGAAACTTATGTAAAAGGAGATCGATCAATCCGGGAAGGGATTGATCGATCCAAGCACTCGAAAATCACTAAAAATCATCCAAATTACAATTTTACCCTCAAGACTCATCAAGATTTTTCCTTATTGGTTTTATTTTATTTTTCCTTGTTTTTAGCACTATATAAAGCCTTAAGCTAGGGTTTATTTTAGAATCATCATTCTTTCAATCACTTTTTAATTTAGAGAGTTTTTACAAAGAGACGAATTCCATCCTTGTGTTCTTGGAGAAGATTTCTAAACTCTGTCTTTTATTTATACAATTTGGTTTTTGAATATGTGTTCTTCTCTGATTATGATTTGTGTTTACTTTTCAAATTCTGAGTAGTTCACTTGGTAGGTTTTAGGGTTTCTCCCAAGGACACCAGGTTAATTGTTAGGGTTTGATCGAATGGATCAAAATTGTTAGGTTCTCAGTCTAGATTTGTTACCAATGCATGAATTAAACAGGCCATTTAGTTCATTGATATTAGATTGTTAAACACAAAGGGATTTGGTTTAGAGATCTGACCTAGTCTAGATGAGTAAATGCCTTTGCTTGCGGGAGTATTGTCTTAGGGGCTTATGAACATATCGAATTTGAATTATAATTGCATGTTTGAAGCATCTAAGTATGGCGGGAGTTTTTCTTTAGTGATTTAAACATAGGGATCTAATACTTCGGGAGAAGATTAGTCTATTGTTGTCTTTTGAGTTGGGAACTATTTTCAAAGAAAATCCTGGATGTTAACCTTGAATTCCTATTGCCTAGCGTTTTCGTTATTTGCTTTACTACCTTTTTAACTTTATCGTTATTGCTATTTTCTAATCGACACCATCTTTTAAATATGTTCCTCGCTTGATTCGATTTTAAACTGAGAGTCGTACATTCTTGGTCTCTGTGGATTCGATCCCTCATATACTATGGTGTTTGCTATGCACTTGCAGTGAATATATTTGGGTTAAAAAAGTTTTTGGCGCCGTTTTCGGGGACCAGTTGTGCCTCTTAAGTTTTCTTTAGAGTTTAGTTTAGGAATTTCTCTTTTTACAGTACTCAAGCTTTCTTTCTTCTTTATTTCGTTTTTACAGGTGCATGACCAGAAGATCTGGCAAATCTAAGGACTTGCAACCTCAGTAACACCAAACTCTCGAAGTTAGAACGCTCAAACTCAATGGCTGACAATCGTCCAGGCCAGAATCACCCTCTGGTAGGTGACTTCAACAATCCCCACGGATTACTTGCCAATAGGAATGCCATTCGTCCTAACCCACCTCCTAGGCAAGAATTCACCATACCTCACCAACTCTTCACTATGGTTAGGCAAAACCAATTCCATGGATTAGCTTATGAACATCCCATGGATCATGTTGACAGCTTTGAGGATATCTGTAGCACTATTCGACTCAATGGAGTTTCAAATGATTACTTATACTGCACCTTGTTTACTCATTCTCTAGCTGATAAGGCACTCAAATGGTTAAAGTCTCTTCCAAAAAACTCTATTCAGACTTGGGATGAATGTAAATCCAAGTTTCTCAGCAACTTCTACACCACTAACAGGACCAATTCTCTGCGAAATATGATCTTTCAATTTCAGCAAAGTCATGTCAAAACCTTCTATGAATCATAGGAAAAATTCAAGGAGTACCTTCGTGATTGTCCTCACCATGGTTTCTCTGAGCTGAATTTGCTCAACATATTTTACAGCGGTGTAGACCATCAGTATCGACTCTCTTTGGATATTGCTAGCAACGGTAATTTCATGACCAAATCTGTTGGCGATGCCTATCAGCTTATAGAGAATCTAGCTGCAAGCAACATATACCATTTCCCAGATTATGATAGAAGGATAAAGGTAACTACTTTTGAAAACTCTGAAATCTCAGAATTGAGAGGAAAAGTTTCAAAAATGAAAGCGCTGCTCACTCAGCTTCTCAAGAACCAAAACCAGAAACATGTCAACTTTGCTGAAAGTGCAGAAGTAGCTTGTTTTGCTTTCCAAGACCAAGTGTATCCACCTCAACACCAGACATCTCAACCTGTGTTTCAACAAGCACTTCCACCACAAGTTCAACAAGAGAACAAGATGGAAGCCATGCTCCAAAAGATACTGGAAGGTCAGCAAAAAACTGAAAAGAACCTAAATGCCAAACTATACAGCATGTACAATGACTTGAACAACAAATTTGAGTCATTGTCCATTCATGTCAAGCATTTGGATACTCAATTTGCTCAAACTTCAGAAGCTGTAAAGAGACAAGTTAGTGTCCTCCCTGGGAAGTTTGAAGACAATCCAATGGGCTATTGTAAGTCAATAACCTTGGGTTTAGTTGCAAGAGATGATGAATCTACAGAAAACACAGATATGAAAAAGCCGGGAAAAGATGTAGAGGAAGCGATCGATCGATCCCTCAAGAGATCGATCGATCCTATGTTACGAAAAAAACCAAGTACTTCAGATCGATCGATCCTTGATTTTAGATCGATCGATCCATGCAAAACATGAGTATCTGAAGGAAGAGATCGATCGATCCATCGGTCCATAACTCAAAAAAGATGAGATTGATCCCCTTACCCAGACTGCAACATATCATGTTCGAGTTTATAAACCGAAGATTCCTTACCCGGTTGAGCCCAAAAATTCCAGAACTGACCTTGGGGATAATGGGATGATAGGCAAGCCACCAACTCCACCAAGAAGACTTCAAAAGATGCATGATCCTAGGGAATTTGTAGTTCCTTGTTTGATCAATATGTGGAATTTAAGGACTCACTCTGCGATACAGGTGCTAATGTGAGTGTCATGTCAAAGGTTGTTGCAGGGAAATTGGGAATATCAGGTATTAAACCATCTAAGATTCCCTTTCAGCTTGCTGATAATTCCACTATAACTTCTATTGGAATCATATCTGATATGTTGGTACAAGTTGGAGGATGTTTAGTTCCTGTTGATTTCCATATCTTGGATATGAATGGGGACTCAAATATGCAACTAATTCTAGGTAGATCTTTCCTAGCATCTGTAGGAGTTGTAGTTGATATGCCTAATCAGCGTATCTCTTTTACCAAAGTGAAGAAAATGTTCTTCTACCCAGCAGTACCTCCAAAAGGAGCATCTAGAATCACAATGGTTAAGAAGGTCAAGATGAAGCATGAATCTCATATAGAATCTGGTGCTAAGAGTGTAGCTGATGAAGTGATAGTTGGAGATTCTCATGTTCCAACAAAGAGTGCAATCTCAAAGGTCAAAACCAAGGAGAAGGTGAACTTAAAGAAGATCAAAAAGGATTCTCAAATGACTTTTGATTCCTCAAGCACTAGTTGGGGATGGAATTGAGTATAAGGTGAAGAGCAAATGTACTTCAAAACCTTTCTCAAAGGTCAAAGCCTTCTTTACCTTAGATCTCAAATACAAGGGAATTGATGTGGCGAAGGATGTGATGAGTAAAGTTCTGAAACTGAAGATTTCAGATTATGGTGATTGTTGTGGGACATCTCTTGGTGCTGTTCTAGCTCCAACTTAGGAGGTAAGTTTGTCAAGCTATTGACGTTAAACAAGCGTTAAGTGGGAGGCAACCCATTATTTGGTGTTTTATATGAGATAAGTTTTATTTTTGAGTCAGTTTAGCTTTAGGAGACTAACTTATTAATTTTTAGTTGTGAGGTTATAAGTGTTTCAGGAAATTCAAAAAAAAAACTGGAGATTTTGTTCGAATGATCAGATCGATCGATCCTTAGTGGATCGAATGATCAGATCGATCGATCCTTAGTGAATCGATCGATCCACTCCATCAAATTGCCCCGTGCAAGCAGATCGATCGATCTGTAGTAGGATCGATCGATCAAATCCTTCAGGTTTGCTTCGTGCAAACAGATCGATCGATTCTTTGTGGATCGATCGATCCATTTAATCAAGGATTTTTGTACAGATTGAGAAGATCGATCGATCCATTGTTGATCAGGTAAGTTGCTACATTTGAACTCACACTTTAGATTTTTCAGATTATTCAGGTCTCTATTCCTTCTCTTAGATTTATTCACACACTGGGACGGTATGATTTAAGTCTGGGGGAGGGTATATAGCTAATAACCATGTTTTGTGTCTTTTTGCAGTTTCATCATTTTGGTGAAAATTTTCAAAATATTTCGTTTTGATTTAGTCGAGTCTAGTCGAGTCGAAAGAACAAGGACCAGAATCTGTGATGATTATTAGCCTAGTGTGAGTTTATAATTGATTTTTATTTGACTACTGACTTAGATTAATTGTTGTGTTTAGGATCGGAACCCCATTGATTGATTTCTATGCTTTTGAAAGTTTCAGTCTTTTGGATTGTTGATGATTTGATGCTAGCTTTAATTGGATATAAATTAAATTCGATCTTAAATTTTCTTGCCTATGGTGTTGGTTATACTTTGAAAAGCTGGGTATCTTGCTCTTCAGTTCTCTGTAAAACCGACAAGTTCTTTTAGTATGATCCGGATCCTTTCTCTCCCTCCCTTCAGAAAATAAAAACAATGATTCCGAAAAATGGTTGAAAGTGTGACCTAGAAGTCCGTAGTCAAGCCCAGCAAATTGCCGGGCTGGTAAAAAAAAAAAACAAAAAAACGCAGAAAAGTGCGAAAATAAAAAAGAGAAAGTAGTAAGAAAAAAATAAAAAAGGAAGTGAGAAAGGGGAAAAAAAAGGTCAGGACCAGAAGTCGTTGGATGCTCTGTTAGGTATGGACGCTTTGATAGAAAAGATACTTTAGCAGGCATTGATCGATACCCCATAGGCAAGAACGCACTATTTGTACTTAATTGAATGTTGAGACCTTGTTGAAATAATTTGATGGTTTGATTTATTTGGGATTTAGAGTAGAAAGTATGTCATTGGTTATGTGGTGGTAAACAGTTAATTTGCAGTGGTTGTCTAGGATTAGTGTGTTTTAGTTTTTGATTTCTGAACTTAAGGTTGCTGAGTTTCTGAGAGTTCATGTGTGGTCCTTTCCAAACCTCTTTTATGGATTTGGTTTTTTCTTTACTTCAGGACAAGCAAAGATCTAAGTCTGGGAGAGTTGATATCACCGGATTTTAATGCTTTTTAGTGGGTATTTATACTTGCTATTTAGAATTATCCGAGTTTTCCATGTAGTTTTGCATATTTTCATGTTTTTAGGTGTTTGGGACGTTCTGAAGCAAAAAGATGGATTGTTGCACAAAATGGATGCAAATTGGCATTTGCAGATGCAGAATCCGACAGAAGGGTCAAAAGTTTACCAATGTTTGAAGATGTTCCCTTGGATGGATTGAGCTGAAATTTTGACGAAATATATCGAAGTGAGTTAGCTTTCATATGGAAGTGGTTTGAGGTCAATCCATTGGAGCAATCAAAAGTTATGGCGGTTTTACTGAAGACTGGTCAAGTTGTCTCGCATAAGAAGCATGTGCAAAAAGAGTGACGACATATTGATCGATCCAGAAAGGGATCGATCGATCCAAACCTCCTGAAAATTTTCGTAAAATGGGATCGATCGATCCAAGCACTCGAAAATCACTAAAAATCATCCAAAATTACAATTTTGCCCTCAAGACTCATCAAAATTTTTCCTTATTAATTTTATTTTATTTTTCCTTGTTTTTAGCACTATATAAAGCCTTAGTCTAGGGTTTATTTTAGAATCATCATTCGTTCAATCACTTTTTATTTTAGAGAGTTTTTACAGAGAGACGAATCACATTCTTGTGTTCTTAGAGAAGAACATGTGTTTTTCTCTGATTATGATTTTTGTTTACTTTTCAATGTCTGAGTAGTTCACTTGTTAGGTTTTAGGGTTTCTCTCAGGGAAACCAGGTTAATTGTTAGGGTTTGATAGAATGGATTGAAATTGTTAGGTTCTCAGTCTAGATTTGTTACCAATACATGAATTAAACAGGCCATTTAGTTCATTGATATTATATTGATAAACACAAAGGGATTTGGTTTAGAGATCTGACCTAGTCTAGATAAGTAAGTGCCTTTGCTTGCGGGAGTATTGTCTTAGGGGATTATGAACATTTCAAATCTGAATTATAATTGCATGTTTGAATCTTCTAAATACAGCATGAGTTTGTCTTTAGTGATTTAAACATAGAGATTTAATATTTCGGGAGAAGATTAGTCCATTGTTTTCTTTTGAGTTGAGAACTATTTTCAAAGAAAATTATGCATGTTAACCTTGACTTTTAACATGAATACATGTGGAATTCCTTATTGCCTAGCGTTTTCATTATTTTCTTTACAACCGTTTTTACTTTATCGTTATTTCTATTTTCTAATCGACACCATCTTTTAAATATGTTCCTAGCTTGACTCGATTTTAAACTAAGAGTCGTACATTCTTGGTCTCTGTGGATTCGATCCCTCATATACTATTTCGTTTGCTATGCACTTGCAGTGAATATATTTGGGTTAAAACTTGAGTGTATCAAATATCATATAATCTAGGAATAGGGTGGCGATACTTTACAATGATATTGTTGATGGCTCTACAATCCACACACATTCTCCATATACCATCCTTTTTAGGTACAAGTAAGACTAGTACAACACAAGGACTCATGTTTTCTCTTACGTGGCCTTCACTACAAGAAAAAGTAGTATTGATAGCACTCCACGATAGCACGAATTACTGGAGTGCTATTATAGACGTCGCGAGGGTTGCCAACATTTTTGATAGCGCATAATTAGTGCTATTCAGAGATTTTATGAAGCGGTATCTGATCCCGCGAAAACTTACTTATTATTTTGACGTTTTCCTTTTAATTTCTTTTTACTTAGCAACATTTTTACTAAAAAGAAGATTTCTTTTACTACTTTATTCTATAACTCTTAAATAGTG
>OVBE01006430.1:0-19900 GCA_900406425.1 Iberis pinnata | reverse complement strand
TGGAAGTATGTATAGATATTCTTCCTGATGATCACTTTGAGATTGAAGAAGCAACTCGAACCTTGTTTGACGAAGATGCAGATAATATCAGGTTTAAACCTGCAAGCAAAATCGTCGTAGAGTCTCTCATTATAAAAACGTACAACAACAAAGTTAGCTCTCTCGTCGATGATAAGTGCATGATTTGCTTGGAGGAGTTTAGCAATGGAACACAAATTGTAACTTTGCCTTGTAAACATGACTTTGACGAAGAATGTATTGTCAAGTGGTTTGAAACGAGTCACGTTTGTCCATTGTGTCGCTTTGAGTTTCCTTGCGAAAATCAATAAACTTATTTGCTTGCTCAGAAATTAGGTTTAAAGTTTCTCAATTTATTGAAGGTTTAATTTGTTTTGTATACTAATGTCTAATGTAGATTATGTTAAAAGTTGCTCAATTTATTAAACCTTTAATTGTTTTATACTATAATCGCTCTCTTTTTGTTATTATTCGATCATAATTATGTTTTGTGACTTGGGTGTAGTTAAATTTTTTTTTTTTTGTTAAGCTTGCAAGTTGTTCAATTCCATCTAGGTTTCCATCTTCTTCCATATGGGAATATATTATATATAAAGTATAGAAATGATATGTTTATTTAAATTTGAATAGTCTTTTAAGATTTATTAAAACTTCCCGAAGAAACAAAAGAGAAATATTAAATTGAAAGAAATTAAAAAGTTAAACGAAATAGCCGAAACAGAACAACAAATTTTATGTGGAGATTATTATTAACGTCCGGATCCAAAAAAATTGAAAATAATGAAATTACAACATTGTTGTCAAAATGAATCGAACGTAATAGTTTTGCAGGTAAGCCATTGAGTTTCTTGTCAAAATTGTAAGGGTTTGTAATATAATAATTAAATATGATATCATAAAAATGTAGGGATATTTAGAAGGTCACAAGTTTGATTCAGAAGAGGTCTGCTATGCAAAAAAATCATAAAAAGTGTCTTTTAATGACAACAAATAATAATTAAATATGATATCCGGATAAAAACGAGTTTACTCAAGATTCCCATGTTTATCCGATCAAGCAATTTCTTTGCGAGGTTTTTTTTTCTTTTTTTATTGTCATACAAAAATTTCAGTGGCATAAAAATTGCATAAAATATTTCGGGAATGTCACGTTGACGCATTTTCAATCTTGATATAGAACTACTAGCACTTTTAACCTTCAATTTATCAAAAATCTCATAAAAAACTTTGAAAGTGGCAGCCGCTTTACATGCCATCTTTTCCGCCGTTTTCTCTGACGACAAAGTTAACGACGGCGTTGACTCTGGCGTTGACTTAAAAAAAAAAAACAGAAAATTCGAATTTTTTAATAAAAAAATTATTAAAAAATTCAAAAAATTGAAAAAATCATTAAAAATTCAAAATTTTATAAAAAATTCAAAAAATCTAAGAAAGTAAAATAATCATCAATATAATTTAAAAAAACTAAAAATATTATAATAAAAATTTCAGAAAATTATTAAAAAATCATAAAAATTTCAGAAAATTATAACAGTTTCAAAAATTTTATAAAATTTCAAAAAAATTAAAAAATATATTTTTTGAAACTATTTTTTTGGAAATATAGTCCAAAAAAGAAGAAGGACAAATGAAATAAATTAACTAAAATGAAAACATTCAAACTTGTTGAAAATAAAAAAGATTCTTAAAGAAATTGAGGAGAAAAAACGTGTAAAATTTTTAAAACAAAACTTTCTAATCCAAAAGTTAGATGATCGAAAACACAAATTAAATAGAACTTTATCTTATAACGAATCAATTAAAATCAATTATATATGAATTAAGTTTGGGAAAATTTTATTTATTTCTTCATCAAAATATATTATATATGAACTTAGTTTTTAAATTAAATTGATGAATTATTTTATTTTTTTAGGATTTTTGAAATTTTATGCTTTTTTATAATTTTATGAAAGTTTTATAATTTTCTGAAATTTATATGATTTTTTTATAATTTTCTGAAATTCTTATTATAATATTTTTAGTTTTTTAAAATTAATTTAATGAATTATTTTACTCTTTTAGGTTTTTTGAAATTTTTATGATTTTTTCAATTTTTTCCGAATTTTTTATAATTTTTATTAAAAATATCAATTTTTTTTAAAGTCAACGCCGCAGTCAACGCCGACGTTAACTTTTTCGTCTGAGAAAACGGCGGAAAAAACGGCGTGTAAGGCGGATGCCACCTTCAGGGTTTTTTAATGCAATTTTTGATAAATTGAAGGTTAAAAGTGCTACTGGTTTTATGTCAATGTTTAAAGTGCGTCAACATGACATTCCTGAAGTTTTTTATGCGATTTTTTCTCATATTATATAAAGCAAAACGCATTTATCGTAGATGCGACACAGATCACGACATATGTCACATTAATCTCATATTACACCTATTAATTATTTTAAGGAAATTATATTTAATTATTTTTAATTATATTTTATCTACATTATCTCATAAAAGATAAAAAATGTTATATATCCATAAAGAAAGTTTTTAAAAATTCAAATAAAGTGAAAAATATATGAAAAAATTAGAAAACATAACTCACGAATTATTCAAAAAAAAAAAAGAAGTAAGTTAACAAAAAAAACTCAAATCAAGTCACCCATTCTTTGGAGATAAAAGAAAGAAAGAAAATTTAATTGTCACGTATTGTTCAAAAAACTAAAATCAAGTCACGCATTGTTTAAAAAATATATAAAAAAAGAAATTTGACTAATTATAAACATTTCAGATAAAGTGAAAAAAAGAAGAAGAAAATATGACAAAATTAGAAGAAAAAAAACTCACGTATTATTCAAAAAAGGAAGTAAGTTAACAAAAGAAAACTAAAATCAAATCACCCATTCTTTTGAGATTAATAAAAAAAAAAAAAGAAATTTATCTGTCATGTGTTGTTCTAAAAACTAAAATCAACTCACACATTATTTGAAGGAAAAAAAAATTTTTTTTGACTAATTCAAATATAATTCAATTTTCCAACTAAAATAACTAAAATCAAGTCAGCACATTGTTTAAAGAAATAAAAAATTGACTAATTCAAATATAATTCAGTTTTCCAATGATTTATTATACATTTATTATATATCAAAATACAAACCTGACATATTTATTAGATTTTCTTAAACATCTTTGTATGTTATCGATTGCAGACAAAAATGTTTAGTGTGAAAGAACTATTAGCCATATTATTTTACTTGATGCATAGAATCATTGTTTGAAATAATTGTTGAAACTGGTTATGACTCTGCAACATTTATTATATGGGATGAAAAGACTTTCAAATTTACTGGAATAACAACATCGAATATCAATATCGTTGTAAAAAATAATATTTTAATCAACCTAAAGTTTTTGATGCACTATACCAAAATTTTACTGTGCCGGAAATGTTTGGTAAACAATTAAAGGTACTTTATATGATATATATTATATGATATTCAAATATATTATTCAGCATATTTTATAAATATTTTAGGTTAAAACAATATTATGTCGTATTTTAACTATATTTTCAATACACAACATATTTCATAAAAAAATTACTAATATATAATCTAATAATCTCAAAACTTATAAATACATGTAAAAAATTATGTAAATTATTATTAAACAATGCACGAGTTTCCATCTAGTTATTAATATCGGTGTAGCATATATTTTCATAAACGACAAACTTGATTTAGTGTACAAAAATTAGGTTGTTAGGGTGAAATGTGTCAGCTTAATTAAAAGATACTCCCTCCGTTTCTGAAAGAAGGATGTTTTAGAGTTTTTACGTAGATTAAGTAAAACAACTTTTACTTTACTTTATGCCTTATTTTTAAAGTATTTTGACCTAAAACATCATCCTTTTAAAAACAAAACTAAATTCTAAAACATCATCCTTTCAGGAACGGAGGGAGTAAAATATTGTATGCGAATCAACAAATTGATGAATGAGGAAGCACGTTTATTAGTAACTAATTATAATCAAATTATTATGTATTACTATATGTGCCTTGAAATAGCCAAATCATATTATAATATAGATTATAATTACGACCGCTTCTCGTTTCAAAATCGAAATCAGGATCGGAAGCTTATGAAATCACGAAAAAATATTGTGGAAGTGCGATTCCAAAAATATTCTATTTGGAATCGTTTTGGAAGCTCCAACTCCAAGATTGGAAGCGTTACTCTTATATTATAAAATTTCAATAAGTACTTGTCAAAAAGAAAATCGCAATAAATACATAACTAGAAATCTTTATGAATTTTAAATATATTTTTACCATAATTAAAAAAGTAAATTTATATTCAAACTCGTGTTATCCACGGATCATACTATATGTTATTTATATTCGATAATTATTGAGTACTCATGTGAATTATCTAATTTAGTTTAACTGGCATTACACAATACATTCACCAAATTTGCAAATCACACTGGTTTCAGACCAAATCCTAAACCCAAAAATACATTTTCACAATGATGTTGAGCATGGGAAATTGAAGTTCAACAAAGCCTGGGAGCTTTATCAACAAGAAATCAAAAAGATCTAATAGAACGAGAGTTTGTTGAGCTAAAAACTGAATTGTGTAAACATGTTTTCTCCAATTGATTAAAATCAATTACAGTATGTTTATATACATTTGCTTAACCAAAAATAAACCAACTAATCTACACAATTAAATACAATGGTTAACTAAACCGGTTATGTACAATTGATATTCCTCCTCAAGATGGAGAAGCATAGATATTATGAAGTCCCATCTTGCCAATAATAGTCCTAAAATGAGAGGGAAACAATCTCTTAGTCAAAACATCGGCTAGTTGATTATCGGTTCTCACAAACATAGTTTTCACCCAGGGCCGGTCTTGAGGCCAAGCAGAGAAAGCACGAGCTTGCGATCCATTTTATATTTTCAAAATTTTACTTTGACAACCGGCCCATTTTCAAACTTTTATTTTAAGAACCAGTCAATGTTTTTCATTTTATCTTGCGGCTTTCAAAATCTCAGGACCGGCTCTAATCTTGTGGCAATCCATTTCAATGTGTTTTTTCCTCTCATGGAAGACTTGATTGCTGGCAATATGAAGCGCAACCACATTATCACAATAGAGATAAGCTGGTGGTGTAAAAGGCACATGTAAATCATGCAAAGCCTGAAGAATCCAAAGGACCTCCTCTGTTGCCAGCCACATAGCTCTATACTCCGCCTCTGCTGAGCTTGTAGAAACTGTATTTTGCTTCTTGGACCGCCAAGAAATCAAGGACTCACCTAGAAACATTGCAAAGCAAGTAACAGAGCGTCTAGTATCAACACAAGCTCCCAAATCTGAATCAGAAAAGCTCTTAAATCAAACAGAGCATCGGCTTTATAAAACAGTCCCTTTCAAGTATCTCAACACTTTATGAATTGCCTGTACATGAGAATCTCTTGGAGCAGAAGAATATTGTGCTAACTTTGCAACAACAAAAGCAATGTCTGGCCTTGTAATGGGTATTGAAGCTTGCCAACTAATCCCCTATATTGTTTACTGTCAGGTAAAAGAGTTCATGTATCTTTAGACAACTTTTGATTAAGCTCCATAGGTATAGATAAAGGCTTACAATACGTAAAGCCAATATATTCCAGAAGATCCAAAACATACTTCCGTTGACATAAAAAAATACCTAAAGTAGACCTTGCAATCTTAATGCCTAAAAAATACTTGGGTGGTCCAAGATCTCTCAACTTGAAGACACCACTCAACTGACCCTTTAACTCCACAACAGAAACCTCATTTGTACTAGCTATGAGTATATCATCCACATACGCTAACACAACCAGAATGTCTACACCATCAGTCTTGACAAACATCGTATGATCTCCATAGCATATGTCAAAACCCAACTGAAAGAGAGTTGTAGAAAACTTAATGAACCATTGCCTAGACGCCTGTTTAAGACCATAAATGGACTTATGCAAACGACAAACAACATTGGATGAAAACTGTTCCCCTGAATCTCAGCATAACCAGGTGGCAACTTCATATATATCTCCTCAACCAAATCTCCATTCAAAAATGCATTATAAATGTCTAATTGTGTCAAAGACCAGTTAGATTTAGCAACAAGAGATAGAAGGATCTTAACAGTATCCATCTTAGCAACAAGGGAGAAAGTATCTATGAAATCAATACCTTTCTGTTGTGTGTAACCCTTAGCTACCAAACATTCCTTATAGCGCTCAATGCTACCATCCGCATGATAGTTCATTGTAAACACCCATTTGAATCCTATGGAAACCTTTCTTTGTGGTAAATCATATTGTCCAAGTACCTATTCTAACAAAAGCACCAATCTCCAATTTCATTGCTTCACAAAAATTAGGATCAGACTTTGCCTCTGAAAATTTGGTGGGAATGGGAACTTTGGTGATTGCATTAAGAAAGGCTTAGATATATATATAAATAAGAGATATAATTGGATAAAGGATATGATGTAGTATTATTAGTAGTAGTATTATAGAAATGAAAATAATGCATATTTTGAGGTGGTATTCTTTTTCTGCGAGGCCTAGCATCAGGTGATACTAAAACCCCAGAAGATGTCTCATCAGGATGTGAATGAGCATCAGAAGATGAATGTGCAAGAGGCACTACCTCATCATGGACTGCAGATTAATAAATATGAGGAAAGAAATTCTTTGAATCTTCCGTGATAGTAGAAGAAGTAAAGGGAAAAAATATCCTCATGGAAAATGACATGTCTAGATATAGAAATAAAATGTGTCTCTAGGTCTAATAACTTGTATCCTTTATAACTAGAAGGATAACCCAAGAAAACACATGCCCTAGCTCTAGGATCAAACTTTGTTCTATGCTTAGATGAAGTAGAACAGTAACACAAACACCCAAAAGTCTTCAAAGAATGATATTATGGTATTTTCTCAGTTAATTTCTCATAAAGAGATTTGTTTCCCAAAACCACAGAAGGAAGCCTATTAATAAGAAACGTAGCAGTCAAGACACAATCACTCCAAAATTCCAAAGGATCATGAGATTGAAACATAAGGGCTTTAGCTACATTTAACAGATGCTGATGCTATCTCTCTACAACTGAGTTTTGCTCAGGTGTTTCAGGACAAGAATGAAAAGATTTAATACCTTTGGCTAAGTAAAAATTAGTGAAATTCAATTCATTAGCATTATCATATTTGACAGAACACAACTTAGCATTACATTGAGTTTCAATCATTTGAACAAACTGTGGGAAAACAACCAAAACATCATATTTCAGTTTCAACATATAAACCCAAGTGGCACAACTATAGTCATCTATAATTGTTAAAAATATATTTAAAACCTTCTTTAGATGAAACATAATAGGGTCTCCAAGTGTCAATATGAACCAATTCAAATGCTCTTGAGCACATATTATGTCTAGATGGGAAAGATAATTTTTTTTAGACAAATGACAAACATGACAAAGATCAGTACTTTTATTAGATTTATTCTTATGTATATCCAAAGTAGAAGATAACAAATCAATCTAAGTCATGGAAGGGTGTCCTAATCTCTTATTCCAAGTGGATAAATCTACTTTAACATGTGAGAAAATAGGAACAATACCTGATGCAGAAATACTACTAACTGATTTACTCAAATCCAAGATATACAAATTTCCAACTTGACTACCTTGACTAATCGTTAACTTCTGTGTAAGAGCTTGAATCAAACATTTAGTGGAAGTAAAACGAACCCCAAAATTCAAACTCTTAGTCAAAACACTCACACTTATCAAGTTGAAATTAAATTCAGGTATGTAAAGAACACCATGTAAAGATAGAGAATCAGTCATCTTCATATAACCTATGCCCTTAATCTCAACCGTATATCCATTTGGAAGAGTAACAAAAGTCTTATACAAATTAGTATACTCAGTAAACAAAGACCTATCTCTAGAAACATGATGTGTAGCCCCTGAATCTATCACCCAACTTCCTAAAGACACATTATTTTATAAAGATATAGGATTAATTAACATGTCATAATAGGAAAGATTATAGAGAAAAAGAAATGTACCAATAATCTGAGAAACTACTGGTCCAGAAGTTGAAGTCGAGGCAAATACTTCTCATGATTTGTTGTTCTACTATGAACTTGCAGCTTAGTACTCAGGTAAGAGATCAAAGACTGTACGTGTTCCTTGGACATGTTCTCACTGATGTCTTCCACATCATCATCATCACACAAAGTTGAAGATGCAAAATGAATGATTTCAAAACCGGAAAAGGAAGAGTAGCAACTTAATGTGCAAGCAATAAAGAAAATGAAGAAAATATATGAAGAAAAGGAAACAAGCTTGAAAAATGGAAAAAGGCTTATAGAAAGAAGAGATATGACTTGATGAAGAGGTTTAGGTGTAGACATTTATATTAATAGGAAGTTAAGTAGAATAGAGGTCCTCTAGTTCTCTTGAGCCGACTATTGTGAGATTTTTGAGAGAGTGTTTTTCGTGTCTGTAAGATCGAACAGACAGAGTGACAGAGTTTAAAAGTTAAGAGAAACAAAATTCAGTGAATAAGAACAAACTATATTTGTGTTGATCTTAATAAAGAAAATGTTTTGAGAAGAATTGTTTGCTATTTAGTCCGGTTAGTTTTTCAATTGGTATCAGAGCGGGTACCTGTCATGAAACCAAGGTTTCAATCTAAACAGGTAAGATCCTGAAGATGGACAACTTGCAGCAAGCAACTACATGAAGTGTTGTGTTAGATCCTGATAATTTTGGCTGGTGGAAGGTTCAGATACGTAAACACATCAAGGGAATTGATGAAGATGGTTGGACGATGGTTGAGGAAGGTTGGACAGCCCCACAGATAAAAAATGAAGATGGAGTGATGGTTGCAAAACCAAAGGCTGAATGGACAGTAGCAGAAAAACCATGTCAAAATACAATTCAAGAGCTCTCACAACGATTTAGATTTCCTTGACCAAAGATCAATTCAAAAGAGTCCAAGGGTGCAGTACTGCAAAAGATGCATGTGATACATTACAGGCAACATGCGAAGGAACAAGTGATGTCCGCAGAACAAAGATTGATATGCTTGCATCAGAATTTGAAAATCTGAGAATAGGAGAAGATGAAATAGTTGAAGAATTTAGTGGTAAGATTTCCTCGATTGCCAACGCAGCTGAAGTGTTAGGAAAATACTACAAAGAAAAAAAGCTGGTCAAAACGTTCCTTCAAATTCTGCCTGATAAGTTTCAGTCGTTGAAATCAGCCGTACAAGTAGCCAAGGATTCTGATGATATGAAATTCAATCAGAATGTAGGCATGATGCAAGCACATGAACTTGATCTCTCCAAAAAAATAATTAAAGGAAAGGATTGCATTAATGTAAAAAGAAAAGACAGATCCGTCTGAGGGTCTTAAAGAAACAGTAAGTCTGATTGTGAAGAAATATTTTAAGAAATATGGGGGCATATCAAAACGTGATGCAAATCCTGTCGACAGATCATATTACAGAGAAAACACTGACCGAGCACCCAGAAGATCAAAAGTTCAGTGTCATGAATGCCAAGGGTTTGGGCACTATAAGTCTGATTTTCCAAATATCAAGATGAAGGAGTCACTCAAGTGTCATGAGTGCAAAGGATTTGGACATACAAAATTCAAGTGTGTCAATCTCACAAACAGGAAGGAAAAATCGATGATCAGCTTGGAAAGTGATGATACTTATGATTTAGAGCAAGATGAGGAGATGCTGGACTTGGTTGCATATGTTGGCATAATTGAAGAAAGTTCTGAAAGTGAATCCGATGATGAAGAAGTGGTAAACAGACGGCCATTACTTGAAGATAGCAGTTTTCAGTGTGAGATCCTGATCGATGTCCAAAATCAGGATATGGAATTAACTTGTGACATACATAAACTTCAAGAAAAGGTGAAGCTGCTTCAAACAGCTTTAATCGAGGAAGAAAAGAAGAACCAACTACTTGAATCTCGATTAAATGAGCAGTTGAGAAACATCAAAATGCTGACCAAAGGAACCAAAGGTCTTGAAAAAGTACTTACTATGGGAAAAAACAGTGATTTGAGCTATGGTTTGGGATATCAGGGACATACGAAAGGATCTACTTCGTTTGTCAAATCGTTAGTCAGTCACGCAAAAGAATTGGTGAAGAAAGATAAGGTTGATAAAATCACCAACAAAAGAAGACACTACAATCAGAATTGGCAACCAAGAAATCAAGGGTACTATCAGACACGAAAAGTCAGAGATCGGTTGTGTTTCTACTGTAGAAAACCAGAACACTACAAAGCTCAAAGTTATCGCTGGGAAGCCAGACTGTATCAAATCAGACGTCATATAGACTATTATCCTGATAAGGATCGCTACAACAGGGCATGGGTCAGAAAATACTTGTTGTACTGTTTTTCATCATAAGCATAGTCCTTTAAAAAACCTGAAGATGATGTTCAATCAGTAGAGTTGACCTGTTTCTCAGCTCAGGCAGAAATGGCTATAAAGACTGGAGATGATGATCAACTAGAAGTAGCAATGAAGAGTTTAGTTGCAACAAAATGGTATTTTGATAGCGGGTGTTCAAGACATATGACATGAAGCAGAAATGAACTGATGAACTTTACAGAGATCAACTCAGGAAAAGTAACATTTGGAGGAGGAACTAAAGGTAAAATTGTCGGTAAGGGTGAAATAAGTGGTTTGAGTAAACCAAGTCTTCAGAACGTGTATTTGGTTGAAGGGCTGACTACGAATCTGATTAACATAAGTCAACTATATGATGAAGGGTTGGCTGTTACTTTTACGAAAACAGGCTGTCAAGCAGTAGATGATGCTGGTCAAGTAAAACTAAGAGGAATTAGGTATGGAAATAACTGCTACATGTGGTGACAGCAAGACAGCTGTCTCACAGCTCATGTAACAAGTCAGCTAGAGCTATGCCACAGAAAACTTGGGCATATCAATGTCAGAACATTAACAAAATTATCCAATCAACAACTTGTCAGAGGTATTCCCAAGCTGAAGGGTGAAGATATGTTTGTCTGGGGACCATGTTCAAAAGACAAACATGTCAAGGTACATTACAAGTGGAAAGAGGGCTCTAGATCTATTGCACGTGGATCTTATGGGACCAATTCAAGTGGAAAGTATGTATGGGAAGAAGTATATTTTGGTGATTGTTGATGATTTCACCAGATTTACTTGGGTGCGGTTAATGTGTGAAAAATCAGAAGCAGTGGATAGATTTTAAATTTTGGTGTTGCAGCTTATGAATAAAAAATGGGGAATCAAGGCAATTTGAAGTGATCATGGGGGAGAAAACTGTTCAGACATACATGTATATAACTGCCTGGTTTATACACATCAAGGTTGAAAACTATTATTGTCAAGGATAAATGTATGACAGTGCAAAAGACTAGTCAGCTACACCTGTGTACAAGTGTGTTCTGCTGATCAGGATCTAAAAATTCTCGCTTAATCAGGTTACAAATTTTTGTGTGTCAATGTTTTTGTCTAAACGAGTTCTGATGGGGTTTGATGCAACTCTGCTTGAGTTCTGATGGGGTTGACTGCAACTCTGCTTGAGTTTTGATGGGGTTGGTTGCAACTCTGCTTGTGTTCAGATGGGGTTGACTGCAACTTTGCTTGAGTTCTGATGGGGCTGCTACAACTCTGCTTGAGTTCTGATGGGGTTACTGCAACTCTGCTTGAGTTCTGATGGAGTTGGCTACTATGCTTTTCCTTGTTCAACTTGTCGATGATGTTCCAAAAGTTCAGAAAGTACTTGAAAAATCTTAAAAATGCAACATGTATGCAATGCTAATGCGAAATTGTCCTAAACATGCAAAGTTTCTAAGTAACTTTACTAATTCAGCCTATTGATGACATAACAAACCTAAAAATGATGATAAATGCACTCTTAAAACATGTAAAATGTAGAGACATCAACTCCCCCAAACTAAATTCTTGCTTGCCCTCAAGCAAGTAATTCAGAAGCTTGGAAGAGAAGTTTGAAAATGAGAACTCAGAACCAAAACATGCTGATAAATTAGGGAATATCAATGTCCAAGTTACTAATTCTAGAATGCAATCCCCATCTCATCCTACTTAAAACTTTAGTTATACTCATCAAAGTTCAGTTCAGATCAGTTCCAGCTTACACAATGCATTCAAATTCATTTATCTCTTTAACATTCATTAATCAAAAACCATGGATCAAGTTATGCACATTCATTGAACTCATTTGGCTAAGGGACTAGTAAAGGGACAAAAATGCCCCCTTCAGGCATTAGTTAATATTTTCATAACTGTGATCTCTTAGAAAGGGAATGCGCTTTAGATGCATACAAGAACATAATCCCATCTACCCAAAGTCACTGAAGTTAATTTTTTTTCTTAATTCTAAACCCATTATGAGATCCTGACTCTACCCTTTTTAAATCTCAAAGTGATCTTCATGGTTCACAATTTTCCCTTTTTTATATTTCCCTTAACAAGGTTTCTTTCTTTATCAACTTCTAGAGGATTGGGGATTTCATGATTTTAGCACCTATGGTTTCCAATTTTTTTCATTTTTGACTAACTTCTTGTGTCTTTTCCCCTTTTCCTTATCATTTCATTTTTTTGTTTTTGCACGAACCATACTTATCATATCATCTCCCCCAAATCCTTTACTAGACTATCTTGTTTTATTCTCTTTTTCGTTCCTCCACTAAGAATTCACAACCATTTCCCTTTCTTTTACCAGATTCCCATAATGTTTTCCTCTTTTTCAAACCAACCCCAATACCCAAAATCGAACCCCACCTAGTCCTATCTAGTCCAAAAAGCGTGAACTAGAACTACATGAGATTCCATTCCTGTCAGCTCGAACCTAACACTTTCTACCAAGCTCATTCCATAAAAAGACCTAATACTCAGTAGTTGATAAATGGCTTGAAAAAAGTCAAGGTTCGAGGGTGGGGAGTCTATTTGGATTAACAAGAGTGGTGAAACGGTAGAAGATAATCCAAATATGTATATTCTACCCATGAGTTCAAATCCAGTACATAAACATGATAATTAAATGTCAAGTTTAGGTTCCAATAAGTAGAGATAAATTTCATATCACAACCTGCTTCAGAAAAGAAATGATCATGCAATTTCACATTCCAAGTATGGTGTAGTCTTAGTTCAAAATTAATCAGAATGCACTAGACAACTAATAACCAGGACATAGACACTACTTAAGGAAACATCATATTTACAAGGTTTCTATCATCATAGTTACCTATGCAAATGCAAAGAACCTAAAAAGCCTAAATACAGTCCTAGCAAGCTAATGCAACTACATGATACTCTGTTTAAAACTCAATTTTCGAAAAAATTCAATTTTTTTGGTTTTGTATGCCTTAGATGCAAAATCAAAATAAGAAAAAAATAAATATGGTTAGATACCTCCTAAACTCTCCCCCAAACTTAGATTACACAGTCCCTTGTGTAATAAAAAATTCGAAGGAGAGATTAGGACAAAAGCGCAACAACAAAAGAAAATATGCTTTGGTATATACAATAAAAATGGTTGGAGTGGTATTGTATTCAGGTTGAGTTGAAGAAGGTGGCTGAAGTGGCTTAGCATCCTTGAAAGTTCAGACTCTGTCACAAGGAGAGCCAATTTCTGCATTTGTCCATCATTTCCCTTGTTTGCCATCCATCCAATGTTCAACCTATTTTTTCACCGAGATAATGCAGGGAATCTTCTGAAAAGTTGGATCGATCAAAAATTTGTGGGCGCGATCCGATTTCTTCTTGGCTTGATCAGAACTATTTTGGGCTCGATCAACACTTGAACCGGCTTAATCAAAATTTTTTTCTTGGCCTCGATAAAAATAGTTCTCGGCCTTGATCAAGTTGTTTTTGCCTCGATCAAGTTGTTCTCTCGGGCTTGACCAAAAATTTTTTCGGGCTCGATCAAGTTTTTCTTGGGCTTGACCAAAAATGTTTTCGGGCTCGATCAAATTTTTCTCGAGCTGGAGCAGAATTCTCGTTTGGGCTCGATCAGAACTAAGCGCATGACTTCGATTTGACTATGCCTTCCTCTTTTCCTTTATACCAAGTATCAAAGCCATGATCTTATAGTACCTAAAACACTAAAACCCAACAAAAAATTAAATGCGTTAAAAGAAAAACTAAACATGAATATAATTTTTTTTATGTACAAGGATAGATATGAGACTCCTCCCAAGTGAGCTTGTTTAAAGTCACTAAGCTTGACTTCCTGTTTAAACTATAGTAACCCTGAGATGGTTTTCCAAAAATAACCGAGGTTCCTTCACCAGGATTTCTTTCCGGACTTATCCTACCATCATTGTTCGGTTGACTTGGTTGTTCACTTTTGACCCCTTATCGGGCTCTACAGCAAGTATGATTGCTACATCATGTAGAATCTCCTGGATTATGAAGTTCCTTGAGAAATTTTGGTTCATATCTCTTGGGGAACGCTTGAGCTTTGGGTTGAGCAAGAACACTTGATCACCACTCTTAAGGTCCATTGTTGGGGGTTGAGGCTCAAAACTGTTTTCAGAATAGGTTGTTCCCGAAGTGGGTTTCTGAGGTGGGATGTGTTCAAGGTGGTGCTCGAGATCATAATCTGTTTCTTCTGAAATGGGTAGTTTGCTCTCACTAGTTGCAAGCCTTAGTTTTCTGGTTTCCCCTGACCTTGCAAAAAATCTTGCATCTGACTCTTTGATAACCCCAAATGTTTCTTTTTGCTCTGAAACCTTGTTTGAGTCCTTCATCAACTCATCCTCCAACGAGTCACTACTTGAGTAACCTTCTTCGTGGTTGTCCTCATCTATCTCATTGATAGAGAATAGCTAACCTTGGATCGTAGGTTTTTTTGTTTTCTCCTTGATGTTGAGAATCATCTTTGGACCATTCCCCATATTCAATCTGATATTGCCCTTCTTGACATTGATCACAGCTCCAACCATAGATAAGATGTTGAAGCTGCAAATATCAAAAAAGGATGGGAGAACTATAGCCTCTATTGGAGCTGAACCAGATTCAACATAGAAGGTAAGTGGGTCTAGCTATAGATGTTAAATAAAACGCTGAGTGGGAGGCAACCCACTAATTTGATTTATTTTCTTTGGTTTTTGTTTAGAGCCAGTCCTAATTAGTTAACTAATCTATTGATCTTCAGTTTTGGGTTTAAAAGATGTTTCAGGGAAATTCAAAAATTTAGGTTGGACATTCAGATCCATCGATCCGTCTATGGATCGATCGATCCATGCCCACGAAGTATTTAATACGTAATAAGAGATCAATCGATCCGTCTAAGGATGTTGACTATGAAATATGGAAAACTCAGAAAACAAAACATCAGGATCAAAAGTCAACTCTTAATAACAGTAAGAACAACAATAAGAAAATCAGAAGATGATTATCAAGAACAGCAAGAACATAAACCCAGAAAAACAATGGCGATCCTGAACAACAGTAACAAAAACTCTTAAAATGGTGATCGAGTGAAATGAGAACAAAACCCAGAAATGATGATCAACTTAGAAAACAAGATTAAAAGAATAAAATAAAAGATCAATATGCACCAGATAATCATAACCCTTAAACTAAGCATGAAAATAAAGAAATCATAAATAAAACAAGAATTTCATAAGAAATCTGGGTTTGATCATCCAAGAACATACAAAGGGAGAAATAGATAGAAAAACCTAAAAGAAAGATACAAAATAGAGCTTAAAAAGGCATAAAATAAAGCATAGGTTCAAATGGAGGCATGTTTAGAGTTTATATAGTGATTTATGAAAACCCTAAACCACTAAAAGAAAAATGATTAAAATCTGCACGTGGTTCAGCTTGATCTGTGAAGGAAAAGTCTAGCTTGAACAAGAGTCGAGTCGTGATCGAGTCGGTACTATAGGGGTCATCGAGTATGGGTCATCGAGTCCGGATTTTTAGATTCATCGAGTCGGGTCAGCCGTGGTCGAGTTGGTGAAGACGGGTGGTCGAGTTGGATTTGCCCTTGAGGTCGAGTCCTTTTTAGGGTCATGCACCTTTTTTAGGGTGTTGGTCAAGTTCTTTTTTAGGGTCATGCACCTTTTTAGGGTCTTGGTTGAGTCTTTTTTTAGGGTAATGCACCTTTTTTAGGGTCTTGGTCGAGTCCTTTTTTAGGGTCATGCACACTTTTTAGGGTCTTGGTTAAGTCCGTCTCGGCATGATCTGATCGAGTTGGTTTTCTCACGTCACTTGATCGGGTTAGGTTTGTTACGACACTTGATCGAGTTATGATGGAGTTGGCTGCAACTCTACTTGTGAATTATTATGGGGTTGACTGCAATTTTGCTTGAGTTCTGATGGGGTTGGCTGTAACTCTGCTTAAGTTCTGATGGGGTTGACTGCAACTCTACTTGAGTTCTGATGGGGTTGGCTATAACTCTGCTTGAGTTCAGATGGGGTTGACTACAACTCTGCTTGAGTTCTGATGGAGTTGGTTGCAACTCTGCTTTTCCTTTTTCAACTTGTCCACGATGTTCCGAAAATTCACAAAAGTACCTGAAAAATCTACAAAATACAACATGTATGCAATGCTAATGCGAAATTTTCCTAAACATGCAAAGTTGCTAAGTAACTTTACTAATTCAGCCTATTGATGACATAACAAACCTAAAAATGATGATAAATGCACTCTTAAAACATGTAAAATGCAGAAACATTAGTTAGAGAGGTGAGCGATTCTTTGCTTCTCGGTTCTCTGCGCTCGTGAAGAGTGTGTGACAAAGGTGTAGCTCAAGCTCTGAGCAAAGATCAGTTTTAGTGAATTCCGGAAGTATCTCTGGCGAGACGTAGGGAGAAATCTTTAACTCGTGTTTATCTTTCAATTAAGCACTCAAGGATTCGATTAGAGTCAAGATAAGTACAAATATGATCTAGAATCAAGTTAATTTCCGCACAAATTGGTATCAAAGCCTCGCTGGTTCAAGATCAGAGACTCCAGAGCATTCCATCATCATCATCATCATCATCGCGAAATGTCAGGTGGACATTTAGATGTTGATTGGTTCGATGGAACATGTGACTTCTCTCTCTGGAAGCGAATGATGTTCGCACACTTGAGCCACTACAAGAAATATGACTATCGATAGCGTCCCATGATAGCGTTTTTTGTGTAACTGCTATTGTATATGGATACGGGTTTTATCCATAGCGTTTCATTTTTTTGGATGCTATTTTTTCATTTCCGGGAAAACAAAAATATTGAGGCGCGTAAATTTGCTTAGTTTCAGCACTTACTATTGCAGATAATACAAAAAACTCTATGGTAACTTTTTTCAACATAATAAATTCGATCGATCGACTTAGTTCTATCTCTGTTTCTTCATTATTTTCAGAAGATCTTCAGTGTATGCAATACTTCGGGACATTGTTGATCTCACCGATTCGAAGATCCATTGTTTAATCGAGAAGGTATCTTACTCATATTTAGTTATTTTGCAATGTCAGAATGCAAATGTGGAAATTAGCTATATACCGATTGTTTGATTTTGATTTTTTTGATTTCGAGGTATCATCTATATATATATACAGATTGATTAAATTCGTTAGATGTGGAATTTAGCTAAAAATAACTTTTAGCTAAAATGTTATTTTTTTATTCTTAGTTCTGAAATGACAGTAAGGATGAGAGGAGGCTCTGCTGGGACTCGTCGTAGTAGACGTAAGCAAGGCTTAGAGGCTACACCTGCACCAACATGGGGTAAAAATGCAGCAAGAGGAATTAAGAGAACAAGTAGTACTGAAGATGAAGAATATGTTAATTTGGATCAACATGGGGTAAAAAATGCTAGCAATGATGAGATTCAAACAATAAGGAAAAATAGGTCAATAAAATATAAGAAGGTTGTTAATCTGTCAAATTCCAATGAGGCAGTTGAACATGAAGAATTAGATAGAGTGGTGGAAGATGTTGAGGGTGAGAGTGTAAGACGACTTGAAGATGATCAGAATCAGAGTACTGAACATCATGACCATGAAAAAATGAAGATTATGATGGTTTTGCTGATAATGATGACGGTTTTGATGAGGGTGATAAGGTAATACTTGACGATGAGATAGAATTTACTGAGACACAAGCTCTTGAGAAAGAAAATGATCAGACTTAGAGTACTCAACAGAATGACCATGAAAAAATGATCAGAGTATTGAACAAAATGACCATGTTAACATGGATCAACATGGGGTTAACAATGAGAGGACTGAAGGAAATCAAATTTCGATTAATGAAGTGAAGGAAAAAAAGAAAAGAGGACCAACAAAGATGCGTACAGTGGCTACAGATCCTAATGAAAGGCTCTCAGTGTCTTTCAATTAGTATGGTGAACATGTTAGACCTGGTTCTGTTACATTGTCATCTTTTCTTGGTCCTCTGGTGAGAGAACATNTCTAAGGATACCATATGGGAGGAGATCCAGGTATGTTTGACCATTTAAGCAATTTATCTTGATCCAAGATAAGTGTTCATTTTAGCATAATTTGATGCAGGGTTGGTTTGAGATGAAAGAAGAGTGGCAGAAAGAGGTTCTTATGAAGCAGCTTGGTTGTTTGTGGAGGGCTTGGAAGTCAAGGTTGGTGGCACAAGTAAGAAATGCCAAAAGTGTTACTGAGAGGACAGTTTTAAAACCCAGCAATATCCCATCTTCTCAAGTATGGAACTCATGGGTTAGGAGCAAGACCTCTCACGCGTTCAAGGTTGTTAATGTTGATGTAATGGTCATATTGACTTCTTTATATGTCTTTTAGCTTTAATTAAGTATTTTGTTGCAAGAAACAAGTACGAAGTACAAAGAGCGGAGAAAAAAATAGATACCTCACACAACAAGTCGCAAAGGGACGCTTAGATTAGCTTATGAAATGGTAATTAAAATGAATTTTCAATTCAATCCTACGAAAAATGTTATTCAGTATTTTATCTTTTTTGTTATAAAGAAAATGAAGAGTCCATATCCAAGGAAGATTATTAGGAGTCAGATTTGGATTGCCGAACACACATATGCAGATGGTAGAGCTTTGAAGCCTGAATTTGCTGACACTATTGTAAGTAGCTATGAAACTTGTTACTACATTGTTATATATATATATATATATATATATATAAATGATCATTCATATATCTTGTGTGTAAAATATTGATATTAGGAACAAATATAGTCACTCGATAGTCAGATGGACTCTACATCATGTGATAACTTCAAAGAATATACAATGAACAAGGTTTTGGGAAAAGAGAGACATGGAAGAGTGAGAGGGTATGACAGAAGGATCAGTTCTACTAAGCTATCATTTCTGCAAGCTAGAGACTCAAAGATTGCTGATTTGCAATGTCAGATTGAAAATTTCAAGGGGCTTGTAATGGATTCAATAAGAAATAAAGTAATTATATTTTCATATCAGTTCCAATCACCATCCTAATTTGTTAATTAAATCAGTGGCCATGTTTCAGAAAACCACTGGTGGTACTGAAACATCTGAGGGTGTTTCTGATTTGAAAGAAGGTGTGAGAGTACAAGTGGTGGGTTGGACTGACTACAAAGTTGTGATTGGGGAAGGTTCATNAATTGGTCCTTCTGCAGTAGCCATTACTGTGACATCTGCAATCACACCTGAAGCTGCTCTCTGGAGGCCTATATCAGAGTCAGTAGCATCAATTGGTTTAGCTGTGGGATGCAAGATTGCATGGCCTGTTGATAAAGTTATTGTGGACAGGGGAACAAGTTATGAAATCTATATATATATATTGTTGGATCCTGGATCGTCGACCCGAAGATTGAGTTCGTATTGACAAAG
The DNA here is from genome assembly GCA_900406425.1 of Iberis pinnata. NCBI lineage: Eukaryota > Viridiplantae > Streptophyta > Magnoliopsida > Brassicales > Brassicaceae > Iberis > Iberis pinnata. Next base: position 6 of record OVBE01006430.1, on the reverse strand, counting down.
ATATTA
>OVBE01006429.1:0-19902 GCA_900406425.1 Iberis pinnata | reverse complement strand
TTTATTTTAATTAATTGTAAAATATTTTATAATGTTATAATATTCAAAATAATAAATTAAATTAAAATATTTTAATATTCAAAACTGAATATTTGATTTACTATTTTAATTGATTTTAAAATATTTGAACTAAATAATAAATTAAATATTTTACAACATTATAATATTTTAAGATAATATATTAAAAAATTATTTTTAAAATTAAATACATAATATTTAATTTATTACTTTAATTGATATTAAAATATTTTTGTTGTATTAGTTTAAAAGTAATATAAAAAAGAATTAACGTAAGATTCAATATTAAAATATTTTAACTTAAGATTTATTAGGTTAAACCAAAACGCGATTTGTAATCGTTTTTATAATTTAAATCGAGAATTAGTGTTCTAAATCGCTTTGGGAAGTAAAATTATGAGAACGAATAGTTGAGAGAGTCGTGTAAAGAGCAATCTAAGTTCAAGTGGGAAATTAAAGAACTCTAAAGTTCAGGGGGAAAAAGATTGGATGGAAAAAGTTGAGGGGGTGGGTAAGAAACAATCTAAGTTCATGTGGAAAATTAAGGAGCTCTAAAATTTAGGAGAAAAAAGATTGGATGGACAAAATTGAAGGAAACTAGTGAAATCAATTAGACCATTCTTTGTACTAAATCCTATGTGTGTTTTTTTAGCTCTCTTTTTCATCTAATGGGCATGGGTCCTTCTCTTTTGTTTATAAATTCTTTGTAGACATGAATTTTGGGCCAAATCTCCAAGCAAAGGGATCTTGATCTGGGGCAAAGCTAGTTCATTAAAAAAGATATGTTGTACAAGTTAAGTTAATACTATATAGAGATATATGGTTTGCTTAAGGTTGTTGATTCTTATATATGAACTTACTTTTAGACGAACTAGATTATACCATGCATATACACGTGGGACTTATTTAACATTAATTTTGAAGATAGTTGAAAATAATTTTATTAATGTTTTGACAAATATTAATAATGTTAATATTATTTTTTAGAGGATTTTCAAAAATAACACTAAAATTAGGTATATTTGAAACATATCACACACTCCCAAAAGTTTCAAAAATACAATAATTTTTCCAAAAATACCACATAAATGTTTTTATTCCAAAAATACCACAAATTTGAAATAACTTTAAAATTTGTAGTTTAAATCATAAAACTCAAAACCAAACTCTACCCCTTCAAAACTAAACCATAAACTCTATTTAGTGAACCCAAACCCAAAATTTTAAATTATAAACCCTTAAAACTCACTTTTTATATTTGGGTATTTTTGGAACATTTGGGAGCGTGTAGTATTTTTAGAAATTTTGGGAGTGTGGTATTTTTACAACATGATTGGCTTCCTATACATCCCACCATATGTTATCATAATTCTTCTTTCCCTAAAATATTTTATCTTAGCAGAGTTTCAACAAGTTGAAAGTGGGAAAAAACTTAAAACATCCAATATTTGAGCTTGAGCACAAGAGAAGCAACATTTCCATAAACACCGTTGAATATGGTACAAATAAATTGCCCTAGATCAAATCCACACAGCCGTATATATAAAATTAATATTTGAAGTTCTCAAATGAGAACCAAAGTTAGCTATCAAATGGCATCTTCCATTAGGATGCTTTAAAGTATTACATTTTCTTATGTGATCATCATATGTGCAGTTTCTTGTCTTCCTTCTTTTGCATAGCAATAAGGTGAAGCATAAGAAAGCTAACACATATTATATTTGCGTAATAGTATACCGTGAATAATCTAGGACCAAGAATACATATTTTTCAAATGCTTGAAGAAGCTCCATAGTGGATCAAATGCTGAAAGAGATCTCCTTGAACCATTGGAAGAAGATTTGGATGTTGTCTGATCGCATCACCACTTAACTCAATCACACTGTTAATCAAAACCAAAGCAAAAATCTGTACATCTTCATATGTAGTGTGAAAGCTTGTCCTTTCCCAATTGTTAACAACCTCAACGACATTGAGAAACAAACACAATAAATGAGAGATGTCGATGGCAACATCTGATTTCATATCCACCATTCATGTCTACTTCATTCGTGCCAGATTATGAATCTTCACCACCTTCATCTCCTCTAACCTCAAAAGCAGGTAATTTCAAGAAGATGATTTGAATTAGCTCGTGCATTGTGTATCTTCCATATCTTTGGAGCAAATCTCCTCTATCAGCAGATTGTTGTACCACTTGGAAACATGTGTTAACGATTGTGCAAACCGCTTGATATTCCAAAAATGATGTTTAATAGAAAAACTGATGTATGTGAATAAAACTAATGGTCTGATTCAATAAAGTAAAAAAGTAAACGAATCGAGACTGGATGTTTCATGATTCCGATTAAAACTTGAAGAATACTCATCATCACAACGTCTTCAGAGACAAACTATGTTTTCTCCAAACGCCGATGAGATCATGTCTCAATATTGGAAGTTTCATGAAACCCTAACAAAATAATGCACAATTTTGGAGATTAAGAAGAAGAAAAACCTATGCAAAGTTTAGGTAGAGGACGGGTTTTTTGGTGGACAGTGGGGCGAGGCTAATGATGGCACCGAAGATGGGAGCGAAAAAGCTAGAGAAGGAGAAGAGAAAGCGTTTTTTGTACTGGAACTTGCGATGTTTCACTAATAAAATGAGCAATAAATTAAAATTGCAAAAAATAAAAAATTGAAAAGTGCTTTGGAATAGAACATGGAAAATTAAATTTTCTCTTGACCAACATTTGCCACACTTTCATTCTTGTGTTAATTTATCTTTAATTTAAGGCTGATGTGTCTTTTAGTAGAGTGCTGATATGTCATCACTTTGTGAAACACAAAGCTTCTTTTTATAATAGATTTTTCAATATCGTAACTTTAGACCCACAATGGAGTAAGAAAATATGAAGCGTTTTTTTAATAATTTAGTAAATTTGTTTTGAGGTTGCCAGATATTTATGCTATCATTAGTATTGAAAAATCAAATAATATTAAAAATATAGAATCAACTATAGCAGTTCGCTTATATGAAGAGAAAATATATAAAAAAAACATTTCATCAATGAACACACATATAATGATGTGTTTTTCATGTTCGAGTTAATTCTTTTTTTTCAAGAGTTAACTTTTTTATACAGAAAACAATAATTTTATGAACTAAAATAATCATATATGAAAATTTTAAGATTTGATAGCTAATACTAATATTTTATTATATAAACTGAAACATTTTTAATGTAGATACAACACGTAAGCAAAATTATAATTATAAAATCGTAGCATGTGTTATCGTTAATTAAAATTTTGACATGTGTCAACGTAGAATTTTAAACTAATGAAAATTTGTTTATTGTTAGTTTATTATATAAAAAATAATAAACTAACAAAAAAGGAAAGGGCTATTGTTATTTTAAATAAAAACTACATAAAAATACTAATTGTATATATATAAATTAAAATAACCAAAAATATACAAAATATAAATATGTATAATTATTTCTCATAATTTTGATAATCTAATTTCATTATTGATACTTATAATTATAATTTACAAAAATCTAATAATACTAAACTTTTATTTAATGTCGATTATAAAATATAATCACATGGTTTATCATTTTTAAATCTAAATAATTTACTTTTACCCGAGTATCACGTGGGTCCAAATCTAGTATATATATATAAAGGATTCTAAGAAAATACCACAAAAGTAAGTATGTTTTAAAAATAACACAATTTTAAAATTTTCTAAAAATTATATTTTTAAAAAATCAAAAATACCAAAAAATTGTTATAGTTTCAAAACTTTAAATTTAAATCTTTAACCCTCAAAACTAAATCCTACCCTAGAGTTGGGCATTTTACCTGAAATCCGAACTGGAACTGAGACCAAACCATATTTTCAAATAACCCGAATGGTTTTATAATTTATTAGTATGGGTTCCGGAACCGGCCTGAACCCTAACCAAAACTCGAACGGGAACCCAATACACGAATGTATTTATTTATATTATCTAATAAAGTAAAAATTTTCTAAAACTCAAAGCATTTAGAAGCTTACATGTGGAAAACCCCTTTAAACTTACATATTTACTTTCATATCCAAAAACTATTGTCATAATATTTTGTTATACTATACTAAAATTAAGTGAGATATATTTCCCTACGTTATTTCCTCCTCTATACATTTACATTTAAAATTTAGAATTAAAACTGGATTAAATTTTAATATGGTGAATTAAAACCATATTAAATTATAACATGGTTGTTTTTTGTTATAATGTTAATTTCTTAATAATACTAGCAACATATAACTTATCTAATAAAATATAAAATTTTTAAATTTAATCATTGGTATTTCGATACATGACGAGACCCTTCAAATTTTTATATTTATTTTCATGACCAAACCACTATCTTGCCTAATAAATGAAAGTTTCCCTTATCACAAGCAATGTGAATTGACGTAGCTAGATCCTTCAAACTTGTATATATACTCTCACTTCCATAACTACAATCACATATTCTAATTTGAATATACAAAAGTTATCTAAATATAAATCATTTAAAATTAAAAGCGAAAATTATATTATAATTAGATGCAAAATTTACATTTGTTATACCATACTAAAATTAAGCAAGATATATCTCCCTACGTTTTTTCATCCTCTATACATTTACATTTAAAATTTAAAATTAAAACCATATTAAATTATAATATGGTGAATTGTTTTTTGTTACAATGTTAATTTCTCAATAATACAAGCAGTGGCAGACCCACATAAAGGAAGGTGGGTTCAACTAACACCGGTAAAGTATAAAAAATAAGTTTGTAAAGTATATTCAATTGGATAAGATGGCAGAATTGGTTAAGCTAGCAGCATTATCTTCCAATAAACTTAGGCTCAAACCCCACTCTACACTTATTTTCCTTTTTTTAACTTTCTCCAGCCAAATTTTTTTTTTTATTATAGTTATGACACCGGTTAAAGTATTTTTTGGGTTCGCCCCTGAATACAAGTAACATATAACTTATCTAATAAAATATAAAATCTTCAAATTCAATCATTGATATTCCGACACGTGACGAGACCCTTCAAATTTTCATATTTACTTTCATAACCAAACTATCAATTATTTTTATTATATCATACTACAATTATGTGAATAGTATATATTTTCTGCAATTTTTTCTTTTCTGTTTATCGTAATAAGGTAAGAGGATTTTTCATTATGTTAATCTCTCAATTACTTAAACAACATATCTTGCCTAATAAATGAAAGTTTACACTATCATCAGCAATGCGAATTGACTTAGCTAGCCCCTTCAAACTTGTATATGTACTCTCACTTCGAGAACTACTATCACCTATTCCAATTTGAACATACAAAAGTTATCTAAAGATAAATTATTTAAAATTAAAAACAAAAGTTATATTATAATAAGATGCAATATTTTTATTTTTGTAGTGTTAGTTGATAACTATAGTTTTAACTAAACTTGTGTAAAAAACTATTATAAGAAAAAAAACTTAGAAGAAAAAATGAATAAAGAAAACAGTAGGAAATATAACATTTAATTAACCAAAATAGGACTTGTGATGAAATAAAATTTAAGTCTCGATGGCTTCACTTTAATTATAAACACCATACCAAATTTGAAAAAAGTTCATTTTCTGCCTCACTTATGTAGTCTGATTACGAGTAGCTTAATTCTTATTTAATTTATGAAATTCAAGATGCAGAAGATGTTGAAAGGTGACAGTGGCATGTTTGATTTCTCTCTAACTAGATATTGCGCACATCACTCTGAAAAAGTTATCGAATAAAATTTTCCCAGGCAACACGTGAAATTTCTCTAGTGCTATATATAAATAACTTTTTCCTCATAATTTTCGTGACTCTAGTGCACACAAATTTTTAATCAAATGTTCAACCGAGTTTGAATATAACTGCATTACAAAGGTATATATATATATATATATATAGAAAGCTATGTTCTTTTTTAGGCAAGAGAATTTATTAATCCTATGTATATATGCTACAAAAAATATATTTGGTTTTTTGAATAATTATTTAGAAATATACTATTTTGTAATAAGAATTCTTATATTTAGTTATGCGAAGTATTATGTTTCACCAAATTATGATTTTGTACATATTTTTAACTAATTTTAAGATAAATTATTGACGACGAATTTTAAATATTTAATCATTCACCAATTTTTTCACTCTCGAAAATCTACTATTAGAGAGTCAATAAAATATTTTTCAAAATGCTATATTTCTTAAGCTCTACATCGATAAATAGTGTGAAATTGTTATTTTTAATTTTTTAATCTTTCATAAAATCATAGTGCTCTTTTCTTAACAAATTATTAAATCAATTGTCATAGTTATGACTTCGAATTTGGATTTATATATATATATATATATATATATAATATGGTAATGTTATGATATTTGGATCACTTTTAAAAGTCCGTACTATATATTACAATTAATTTAAGTATTAGCTAATTAAAATAACTTTTTCGGTTTGAAATTTTGCAGAAAATATTGCAAAACCCAATATTAAAATAACTTTTTCGGTTTAAAATTTTGCAAAAAATATTGCAAAACCCAATTATGCGGTTTGAAATTTCTACAATGATCAAACCTCAAATCATGTATGTGTTTGCAATCCTTACGTATAGTAGATAAATACAATGCGGAGAAAAAAAAAGAACATTAATACACGTATGCATAAGTGAAGAAATTCTGGTATGGTTGTTCTTTTGGCAACATGAGAATGACCATTACTTAGCATGTGGAGATGTATATGATGAGACGATAGAGTCATGGGAGATATTAACAAACATGCTCAAAGACATAACGTTCATATATCCCCATTCGCCACTTCTTATGGCGGTTGTGAACGACAATCTTTACCTTTTAGAAGCAAATTTCAATAAAATCTATATTTATGATATAACCCTAAATGTTTGGAAGGAACTTGGGATTGTACCAGTGATAGAATCACTTACAATGTCAAAGTTTGGGGAATTTCATTTAAGTAGAGATAAAAAAATTTTATTTATTTGAGGAATGGCTGTTAAATCTTCATGTGAAAAAATTTCGGTTTACATTACTGTGTAAACCGACACTTTCTCTTACAAATATCCAACAGATAAAACCATAATAAACAAAAATCTATGTCCATTTGACTTAAATGCATTTTCTCAATATCCGAAGACATCATCTTTAGTATGTACAATCTCAAATTTCTTCCTAACATTTGCGATTATATCATAAATATGGAGTTCAATGAAATATTCTTCCGGCATGTAGAGATTTTCATTCACCATCGCGATGAGAAGCGGAAAATAGTGATAATTATATCGTTAAGCATGTTGGATAACATATTATAGGAATTGGTCGTCTCATCATATATTTCTCCACATATTAGGTATTGATAATTCACATTCCAAAAATCATATAACGTAAAGCTAGACGTGAAAGCAACATCCAGAGCACATTTTGAAGGCAATCCAATATATTGAAAGATATTTTAATTTTTACGTGATAAAACTTCTTCTTTCTTATATTATATTTGTAATTTAAGAGCAAAATATTTTTAGCTTCTTGAAAATTTTTTGGAAAATATACTCTCTTATAACATGATTCTTATGTTGATTTATGTGGTATATTTTTGTTAATGTATGGTTGCTCCATATTCTTTTAACTCGATTAAAGAATAATTATGTAAAAAATATTTTAAATACTTGATCATCCATCAATTTCTTCAGCATTGAAAATTTACTACTAAAAAATCATTAAAATATTGAAATATGATAGATGTATAGTTCAACTGCTAATACTATTCATTTGTGTTTTAATTGTCTGTATTCAAATACGATCATAAATGTAAGCAGAATAAATTTTCAATTTTGTATCTATTATAAATGAAAAAGATTTAATCTCTCAAAACATCTCATTTTATTAATTATTCATAATACACAAACAAAACCATAGACTACCTTCTTTCAAGAGGCATCTTGGAAAAAGATTATTTAATCTAGATTTTCATATTGGCCTTGTTGGATTGTATGAACATGATGATCACAAATGGTATTACAGAAGAAGATTTTCACGGAAAAAACTCTTTTATTATTGTAAAGTATAGTAACATTAAGAATATGTAATACATAATATTGTAGAATATAATACCTTAATATTTACTCAAAAAAGGGTAAAAATTCACCACTTCCAACTATATTTGATTAACTGTCACTTATATGTCTTCAAAATCAAATAAAAATATCATATACCCTAACAATATAATTGTAACATAAACACCAATTCGTATAGTTTTTAAGCATGTGACAACTAATTAACATTTAATAATTTAAGTTAAATTGATAACGTGAACAAAGATTCGTTTTCAATTCTTTTTTCAACACAAGTATCGTATGGTAGATAAATAAAAAACAAATCTATCGATTGTTTCAAAGTTTTTCGAGCATTTATTGATAATATTTTCTGGTAGATGGTCAGATAGAAAAATTCATTTCTATGGTAGAGAAATAACACCCTCATATACTATATATAAGTAACTTTTTCCTCGTAATTTTTGTCAATCTAGAACACAAAATAATTTAATAAAATATTCAGTCGAGTTTGAATGTGACTGCATTTTGAAGGTAAATATATATATATATATATATATATATATATATTGAAAGGTATGTTATTTATTATGCAAGAGCATTTTTTTAATTCTATGTATATATGCTACCAAAAATTGTATTTGGTTTCTTGAATAATTATTTAGAAATATACTCTTTTGTAATAAGAATTCATATATTTATTTATGCGAAGTATTATGTTTCACCAAATTATGATTTTGAACATATTTTTAACTAATTTTAAGATTCATTATATGATTATAAATTATAAATATTTAATCATCTATCGATTTCTTCACTCTTGGAAATCTAAAATTAGAGAGTCACAAAGATATATTTTTAAAATACTATATTCCTTAAGCTCTAGTATGAAATAGCTAATTGAAATTTTTTATCTTTTATAAAGTCATATCGCTCTTTTTTTAACAAATTTGTTATAGTTATGACTTAGAGTTTGAATTTGTATATATAAACATTAGGGTATTTGGATCAATTTTTAAAAGTTTGTATTATATTTTACAATTAATTTAAGTATTAGCTAATTAAAATAACTTTTTCTGTTTGAAATTTTGCAGAAAATATGGCAAAACCCGATTATGCAGTTTAAAATTTCTACAATGATCACACCTCAAATTATATACATGTTTGCAATCCGTACGTATAGTAGAGAAATAAAATACGGAGAAGAAAAAACATGGACATAATGCACGTATACATAAGCGAAGAAATTATGGTATGGTTGTTCCTTCTGCGACATGAGAATGACCATTACTTAGCACGTGAAGAAATATATGATGAGGAAATAGAGTCATGGGAGCAATTAACAAATATGATCAAAGACATAATGTTCATCTATCCTCATTCGCCACTTCTTATGGCGGTTTTGAACGACAATCTCTACCTTTTAGAAGCAAATTTCAATAAAATCTATATTTATGATATAACCCAAAATGTTTGGAAGGAACTTGGGACTGTACCAGTGATAGCATCACTTACAATGTCAAAGTTTGAGAAATTTCATTTAAGTCCATTAGAGATAGAATTTTTTTTATCAGAGCTATGTTTGTTGAATCTTCATGTAAAAAAAATTTGGTTTACATTACTAGATGGCCCACATGTGTAAACCGACATTTTTCTGACAAATATCCAACGGATAAAGCTCTAATAAACAAAAGTCTATCTCTAATGTACTTAAATGCATTTTCTCAACATCCGACAACATCAGCTTTAGACGTACAATGTCAAGTTTCTTCCTAACATCTGAGATTATATCATAAGTATGGAGTTCATTGAAATATTCTTCCAACATGTATAGATTTTCATTCACCATCGCGATGAGAGGCAGAAAATAATGATAAATATATCGTTACGCATGTTTGGTAACATATTATAGGAATTGGTCGTCTCATCATATCTCTTTCCACATGTTAGGTATTGGTAATTCGCATCCCAAAAAGAAAATGACGTAAAATTGGACGTGAAAGCAATATCCATAGCACATTTTAAAGGCAAACTAATATATTGAAAGATATTTTAAATTTTACTCGATAATACTTCTTATTTCTTATATTATATTTGTAATTCGGAAGAAAAAAAAATTAGCTTCTTGAATTTTTTTTGGAAAATATAATCTTTTATATAACATGATTTTTATGTTGATTTATGTGGTATATTTTTATTAAGGTATGGTTGCTCCATATTCTTTTAACTCGGTTAAACAATAATTACGTTAAAAAATATTTTAAATATTTAATCATTCATCAATTTCTTCAGCGTTGAAAATTTGCTAATAAAGAATCATTAAAATATTAAAATATAATAGATGTATAGTTTGAGCTGTTAATCCTATTCTATGTTTTTACTATCTTTATAATCTTATGTTTGAGCCAAAAAAAAACAAACAAGTCGATCATAATGTAAGCAGAACAAAAAATCTTCAGTTTTGTATCTATTATAAATGAACAAGATTCAATCTTTCACAATATCTCATTTCGGTAACCATTCAGAATACACAAATAAAACCATAGATTACCTTCTTTCAAGAGGCATCTTGGAAGAAGATTATTTAATCTAGGTTTTCATACTGGCCTTGTTGGATTGTATGAGCATGATGATTGCAAATGGTTTACAGAAGAAGAGTTTATTCTTTTTTCACTGCGAAAGCATTTTTATTATTGTAAGGTATAATAATATCAAGACTATATAATAAACAATATTGTAAACTATAATACCTTAATATTTACTCAAAAAGAGTAAAAATCCATCACTCCCAACTATATTTGATTAATTGTCACTTATATGTCTTCAAAATCAAATAAAAATATCATATATCCTAACAATATAATTTTAAGACAAACAAAAATTCATATAGTTCTTAAGCATGAGACAACTAATTAACAGTTAATTATTTAACTTAAATTGATAATATGGTCAAAGATTCGTTTTTAATTCTTTTTTGACACAAGTATTTGTATGGTAGATAAATAAAAAAATGAACCCATCGATTGGGTCAAAATTTACCGAACATTTATTGATAATATTTTATGGTAGATGGCCAAATGAAAAAATTTATTTCTATGATAGAGAATTAACACCCTTATATCTTATCTAATAAAGTAAGCATTGTTCAAACTCAAAGCATTGAGAAGCTGACACATGGCAAAACGTTTAAACTTACATATTTACTTTTATATCCAAAAGCCACTATCATAATAGTTTTTATATATTTATCTAAAATTAAGCAAGATATATTTTTTGTACATTTTTCTTCCTCTATACATTGATATTTAAAATTTAAAATAATAATTAGATTGAATTATAATTTGATGAATTGTTTTTTTTGTTGCAATGTTAATTTCTTAATAGACAAACAACATAAAACTTATCTAATAAAATATAAAATTTTCAAATTCAATCATTGATAATTTGATACGTGACAAGTCCTTTCAAATTTTCATAATTATTTTTAATAAAGTAAAGTTTTCCCAATATAACAATCTTGTCTAGTAAAGTAGGGTTTTTCCCAAACTCAAAGCATTGAGAAACTGACATGTGGCAAATCCCTTTAAACTTACATATCTACATTCATATTTAGCGAAATATATTTCCCTACGTTTTTCCCTCCTCTATTCATTTATATTTAAAACTTAAAATTATATTCAGATAAACTTATAATATGTTGAATTATTTTTTGTTGCAATGTTAATTTCTCAATAACACAAGCAACATAGAACTTATCTAATAAATATAAAATTTTATCTAATAAAGTAAAGTTTTTCCAAACTCAAATCATTGAGAAGCTAACACGTGGCGAACCCCTTTAAACTTACATATTTATTATTATATCCAAAAATCACTGTCACAATAATCTTATCTAATAAAGTAAAGTTTTCCTAAAGTCAAAACATTGAGAAGCTGGCACGTGGCAAGCCCCTCTATACATTTATATTTAAAACTTAAAATTAAAATCATATTAAATTATAATATGATGAATTGGTTTTTGTTGCAATGTTAGTTTCTAAATAATACAAACAACATAAAAATTATCTAATAAAATAAAAAAGTTTCAAACTCAAACATTGATAATCTGACACGTGACGAGCCCCTTCAAATGTTCATATTTATTTCTAATAAAGTAAGGATTTCCCAATCTAACAATTTTTTATCTAATAAAATAAGATTTTTCCAAACTCAAAGCATTAGAAGCTGACACGTGGAAAACACCTTTAAACTTACATATTCAAAAACAACTATCATATATTTTGTTATATCATACTAAAATTAAGCGAGATATATTTTTCTACTTTTTTCCTCCTATATACAAAAATTAAAACAAGATTAAATTATAATATGGTGAATTATTTTTTTGTTACAATGTTAATTTTTCAATAGTACAAACAACATATAACTTATCTAATAAAATATAAATTTTTCAAATTCAATCATTGATATTCTGACACGTGACGAGACCCTTCAAATTTTCATATTTACTTTCATAATCAAACCACTATCAATTATTTTTTTATATCATACTAAAATTATGTGAGTGATATATATTTGTTACAATTTTTTGTTTTCTCTTAAGCGTAATAAGGTAAGAGGCTTTTCCATTATTTTAATTTTTCAATAACTTAAACAACATATCTTGTCTAATAAAGAAAAGTTTTCTCTATCACAAGCAATGTGAATTGACATAACTTACCCCTTCAAACTTGTATATATACTCTCACTTCCATAACTACTATCACATATTCCAATTTGAACATAGAAAAGTTATCTACAGAAAAATCATTTAAAATTAAAAAATGTTATATTATAATAAAATGCAATATGTTTTCATTGTTGTAGTGTTAATTGATAACTATATTTTAAAAGAAACATGTGTGAAAAATATTATAAGAAAAAACTTAGAAGAAAAAATGAATTGAGGATACAATATGAAATATAACATTCAATAAATCAAAACAGGACTTGTGATGAAATAAAATTTAAGTCTCGATGGCTTCACTTTAACTATGAACATCATGCCAAATTTGAAGAAGGTTCATATTCCTGCCTCACTTATGTAGTTTGATTACGAGTAGCTTAATTCTTATTTAATTTATGACATTCAAGATAAGCAATGCAGAAGATGTTGAAAGGTGATAGTGGCGCTTTTTATTTCTCTCTAACTAGATATCGTGCACATCACTTTCGAAAAGTTATTGAATAAATATTTGCCCACGCAACGCATGAGATTTTCCCTAGTATATATATATGTATTTTTTATCGAGTAATTCAGGGTTTTTGTTGTATTTCATATTTTTGTTTGATTAATTCGGGTTTTAACTGGATTTTAGGTCTAAATTACCTAAATTATCCATGTTATCCGAAAAATCCAAATCGTAAACCCAAAATACAAGAACAAAAATCCAAATTATCCTAAAAACCCGAATAAAAAAAATTACGGTTCCATATTGGGTTTTGGCGAGAAGATACGAGTCAATTACAACTAGTTTTTTACATATAATTTATATATATATAAATAAAACTAAATCTAAAAATTATGTTATTTTTTATATACAAAGGTTTTAGATTTATTATTCCAGATATAAGCTCATACACTTTTAACCTAAAACCTTAAACAAACCCACAACTTTACAACACACTAAACAAATTCAAAAATGAGCATTAGAAAATTGAATAAGGCCTAGAACCTTAAAGAAGCTCACAAAAACCCTAAAACAGCGTAGGAGAACCCTACGTTGCTGCCGTCACCGACCTTACTGCGAGACCGACCAACGATTAACCGGAAAGGAGCAGTTACTGCCATGTTCCCCCCCCCCCCCCCCACCAAGAGAACAACTTTTGATGCAGAGGAAGAACCTAGTCTGCATGAGTCGCCACATCGGGATCGGAGCTTGAGGAATAGGTTTTCGGTGGTCCCCATGGACGAATTCACCTGCCGTTGGCCTTGGTTTACCGACGATATGCAACTGATGTGGTCCCCGCACCGCCATCTTGTCCCGCCGTCTCTCTTGCCTTCAGCAGACATCTAGAGAACTGCCTCGAGGTACATATGCTCTTAGCCACGACGTCTCCCTTGCTTTGGCGCCACAAAGAATCTGACTAAAAATCTCTGCTGCATAAGCTTCTACACCCTAGACCGACTCCCGATGAACCTAGAAGTGTGAAAAAAGAAATAGACATGCTCCAACGAAGGATTCAAAGGAGCATGAGCGAGCTCGTCGGTCCTAGAGTTGGCGGCGAGCCCGAGGATCACGAAGCACAATGTTGTGGTCAGCCCAAGGGAGATTTGTCTGGCCAGAAACCCAGATCTCCACAAGTCTCCGTCAGATGAAAAAGAGAGTCGAGAGAAACAAAACTTGAGGAGAGAGAGAAAGAGAGTAAAATGTATTAAGAGTTCAAATTATGGTAATCTTTACGTAAAGATTAAGTTTTCATCAAGTTTTTATTTGTATCTATATTTGAGAGTTTGTGGGATTTTGAAACATAAATATTATCATTCATCATTAATTTTTATTCATCATTCAAACATCATCCACACCGCTAAATTTTATTCACCATTCAAACTTTATCTCGCACCACTAATATTATCATAACTGCAGTTTTTCCGCACATCATTTATTTAAAGTATCCCGCTAATTTTTTTGTCTTGCATTACTTAATTTGTTGTTATCATTAAAAGAATATTTGTTGATATCCATCGGGATTAAGATGATATTGACATGAGCGAAGATTTTTTCCATCGTGCGAGATTATATATTTGAGTTGAAACGTTGATTTCTTTTCTTCTTATTAATGTTAAACACGTTAATGTGGCATGTTTTTAGGTTTAACACACTATGACACGTTGAACTTTGATGCATGTAAGTACTTCTCAAATATAAGTCTTTCGGCTCAAACACATACTCGAGTGATAGTTAGAAATTATATTATATGGTCTGGTCTAGAACATATAAATATGTCTTTAAAAAAAAGTATAGGTCTTAATTTTGATCTAAAATATTAGTCATAAAAGGAACAAGAAAAACCGGAACTCACCGTCTTGGTTTGTCTAATTTAATACAGTCATGATAGTAAGGTTAATTTTTCTTAAGTCGATATATATAAAAATCCACCGAAATAGTCTTTTTGCCTAATGTCATTGACTAGAGCGAGTCTTGACGTGTAAAATAGCAGACATGTGTATGTACTTTTTTTTATTGATTTGACCAATGTTAAAAGATATTTTAGTGAAGTAAAGAGCCAAAATTCAAAATAATTGTAATTTGTTGGAGACCACAAATTGAGGGATAAAGAAAAGGATGGGATCGTGTGGGCTCAACCATCACCAAACACTAACACTAGAGTCTTCTTTTCCTTGACAACTTGGCAGCCATTTGTTTCCCTTCTCATTCATGCTACCTAAATTATTTGTCTTTTTATAATGTTTTGGTAAGATAAATTATACATAAATAGGCGAGGTAGTCTAATTTGTATTTTCTTGGTAGAAATACCAATTTAGTGAGAAAACAACCAAAAAATAAAGTGAAACACAGTTATGGGTTTCCCTTTCAAATTCAAGCAAGCAACCAAATGATAACAACAAACATCTTTTTGCCAAACTTATCAAAGAAACAACAAATTCTTTGCATTACACAACCCACCACTTCTTTTTCCTTATTTCACCCCCAAACTCCAAAGATCTACATAAATTCATCTATCTTTTTTACATTCTCACAATTTCACCCCCCAAAATGGATCCATCCTCACAATATCGGTTTATCCATCAGCTCATTCTCGGCTGCAATCCTTCCCGAGCTACGGCCAGTTATCTTCCCAAACGATCCTATTGTTGATAGTCCCATGAAACTGCTGCTTTCTTCACTCGATTTTCTATTCTTTCTGAGTTTGGAGGAGCTAACCTCACTCGCCTCAAGATCAACAACTTCGTCTTGGCTCTTGTTCTTGTCATTGTTGTTCTGGGCTACGACTAACCGTGCTATGGTACTTCTACAGAATGGACAAACCGGTGGTGTCACCATCGAAGTCGTTGGGTTCGGTTTGTTGTGACAGCATAGTGCAAGTGTGCATTGTGCACACATTTGGTGTCCACAGTCTTTGACTTCAATCGTGCAAACTTGCTCAAAGCAAATGCAACATAGTTCCGTATCACTCACCTAACCATCATGTTTAGGATACAGCTTTAAAATGGAAAAGCCAATTAACAAACGATCTAGCCTCAGGTCAAGTAAGAGGGTGTCATATTACCTCGGAGATGTTATCATCTGAGGCAGTGTCAGAGAAAGATGGTGATGGTAAAGAGTAAGCAGTTCCTTTGAGGATGGTTTTCTCTCTCTCTCTATTAGCCTCCATTAGAGCCTGCTCAAGGAGTAGTTTGGCCTCGTCATTAAGCTCGCTGATGAATTTTAATGGTGATGGCCAGACAAGAGGCTCTGCAGAGGACGGGTTAAGCAAAGCTGCACATGCTCCATGCTTATGTTTCATGGCGACCACATAAGGTATCCTCCTGGATAAAGTTTAAGGCTCTAGTTAATCCTCTACAAGATGATGAATAAATCTACTAAGTATAGATGCTACTTTATCACTTACCACTTGATTTGACTAGGTCTATTTTGAAATTAGCACAAGATTTTCTATAAAGTTTAGGGAAAGTGGCAATAGAGAATGTTTCATTTATATATATACCCAGAAGCATCTCTCTGAAGACGATCAGCACCCCAAGCAAGCAACTTTCTGACACAATCGATAGATCCACTTCTAGCTGCTAAATGAAGAGGTGTACTTCCTGGAGAACTGTTTAAGCAATTATTAGTACAATGAATTAGAACTTCTAACATGTGTTTGTTTTCAATGGAAAAAGATTGCATGCAATTACCCGTAAAGACCAGTAGATGCACAAACAAGAGAACCACTGTTCAACAAAACATTTACACATTCAGGTCGTCTCTGCCGAGCAGCTAGATGCAACGGAGTTGCTCCCTTGTCATCTCTTATGTTCACAAACCTTGCATATCCCCTGAAATTGTAAATTTTAGATGCCGGAGTTTAATTCAAATGTGCTCAAGCCACAAAGAATAAGAAAAAAAGGGTGTGATCAAGACTGACCAATGAACAGCAACGGGACTTGTTTGAGCAGCAGAGAGAATGGCTTGAAGACAATCAGCGTGTCCATAGTATGCTGCATAATGCAAGCATGTTCTTCGATTGACAGAATCAAACATTAAGATCTGCAGATTTCAGGAAGATCACAAAGAAAACAACCATGAGTTTCAAATCCAAATTCCTGAAATTGATTGTAAAAAGTAGAACATGAAAGAAACGCTTTACATTAGCTCCAACTTCAGCGAGTTTCTTCACGCAAGAGATCCTTCCATACATCGCAGCCAACATTAACGGAGTCTACAAGAACCACAGCGAGAATTAAGCACAAATACAGCCAGATCAATGCAAATCAAATCAGATGTTATTAACCTGTTTGTGACGATTCAAGATATCTGGATTCGTAAATCGTTCCAGAAGGATAGACAGAATCTGCAAAAATAAGAAATAGATATATCAGAAATGTACTAGTGACACCTAATCTAATAAGAAGACTCCATGTCCATCTCATACTACACGAATCTGAAACAAAATCACCAGTCTCCGGCGAGATCTCGGAGAAAATCATTTAAACAAACCTCGATCTGGCCATTTGCAGCAGCGACATGGAGAACGGAGTGACGATCATAAGCAGTAGTCTGATGCAAAAAGCTGGGATCCGTCGCCATCAGACGGCGCACAGTAATGATGTCTCCACACTGCACGGAGGCGAAAATCCCGTGCTCCGGTCTAGCTCCACAGCTCATACTCTGCCCCATCTCAGGTTTCTCTAGAGACACACGCACAAAGTTAGAGCTCTAACGATAAGAAACACGACACCGTCTGCCAACGGTGAGGCGCTCCGGCGTAAAAAGTAAGCGCCACCGTGACGCAGAACGGTGGTTAGCCTCTCTCAAGCTTTGGGGCTTT
This sequence comes from Iberis pinnata, assembly GCA_900406425.1. Taxonomy (NCBI): domain Eukaryota; kingdom Viridiplantae; phylum Streptophyta; class Magnoliopsida; order Brassicales; family Brassicaceae; genus Iberis; species Iberis pinnata. The sequence goes on along the minus strand of OVBE01006429.1, from coordinate 1,717 downwards.
TCCAATGGAGAAGAAGAGGGAAGTTCACATTTATGTACACATTGATAAGGGCATTAAGATATTAATTCTTTTTATATGAAAATTTGTTTTTTTTTGGAAAGTTAATTTAAAAAAAAAAAGAAAGAGACGGAGATAAAGAGAGAGGATTCTTTTCCGACGGGCAGCATTTTTATTTGCCCGTTAGTTTAATTACAGTTACTCTTCGATCTCGGGCAGCTCTCGCATATTTTCTCCTCTTTTTTCTCACTATTGCCAAATTTTTTTGGTTATCGTGTCTTCTCCTCATTTGTATTTTACAATTGTGTTACCTAAACTTCAGTTGCATTTCTTTTGTTCACCTTTCATTTGCATTATCTATAATGATTTTGTTTGTGTTTGGATAAGCATGTATACTTTTTGAATATATGTTTTATATGTATAAAGAAGTTTCACAAAATACTAAGAAATCAAATTTTTGCTTCAAAAATAAAGTAAAACATTTTTTTCTTCAAAAAATACTGTTTTCTTAACAATACTAAAAATCACAAAAAAATATTCTTATGAGTTTAGAGTTAATTTATTAACAAAGATGATGTGGTCTAATGTTTGTATCATATTTGTTGTCTTCTTATTGTATAAAAGATCGAACGGTTAGAATTAAAGTGAAAAAGACTTAATCTGTTAGGATTTCATTTAATATTTAGGATTTAGGATTTCGTTTTTTAAGGTGTAGAGTCTAGTTTTTTTATTTAAAATTTAACTTTGAGAATCTACCATTATTTTTTGGTATTTAAGATATACTTTGAAGAAAAAAGGTTTTAAATGGTATTGAAAAAAAAGAATTATGATGTTTTAATAAAACATTTATAGTATTATTAGAAAAGAAAACATATTAAAATGGAAGTTTTGAAGATTACATATACTTTTCACATTTGGATCGACAAAATTTGATCAATAATCAATTTTAAAATATGAAAATATAATTATATATGTGATTTATTTTTACAAATTACTAGGTACAATCCCGCGCAATGCGCGGAGTAAAATATTAATTTTTAAGTTTACATTTATTATTTAAGATATTTATAAATATATATATATATATATTCAATTATAGTTTGACATATTATGTGATAGGATTAATATTTAAAAAATATTGAGTATTAACCCGCTATGCGCGAAGAAATAATTTATTAGGGTTTAGGGTTTAGAATTTAGTAAATGATGTATAATGTATTTAATATAAAAATATATGATATTTTTCAATGAAATTTAATTTAATTTTATAATTATATAATACCTTTTTTATTCTTACGAAATCATTTAAAAACTAAAACATTTGATCACTTTCATGAAAACAAAATAATATTTTCAACTTTCGATTTTTAACTCGTTCAAGAAAATCGAATTTAACTGATTATTTTTGTGCTTGGATCTCAATTAAATTGGNGTTATTCTATATATTTAAGCATAATATTAGGTAATTGAATGTAGGGATAAGAAAAAAAATTAAAATCAATTATTTTATAACAATTTTAACTGTATTTGTAACTGTATTAAATTTTAAGTTATACGCATATTTATTGTAATACCATATATATTAAAATGTATTTGTTTTCGATCCATGACAACAACAATCTTAAATGTACTAATTAATAAGAGGAATGATTTTAACTTATGTTGCATATTTATTTATATTAATTATTTCGCATATTTAACCCATCATACAACATATATA
>OVBE01006428.1:0-19903 GCA_900406425.1 Iberis pinnata | reverse complement strand
CTATGACCACTACAACGATATGATAGTGTGATTAGGAATTGATAGTGTAGGGGAAACAAACCATTCTCACAACACTCCGAAAAAATCCTACTATCAGTATGAACGGTTTATGGCTGCACTAACTGTTTCTTGTCTGGTCCCTTGGGGTATAACCGGTAAAATCTGCCTAAAATCACCACCTAAAAGTACCGTTTTTCCTCCAAAAGGTTTGCATTGAGCATTGTTGTTAGATGTTGATAAAATATCCCTTAACGTTCGGTCTACTGCTTCAAACGTATAACGGTGCGCCATAGGGGTCTCGTCCCAAATAATTAGGTTTACCTCACTAATTGTTTGGGCTAGCATGGAGCGAGTATTTATTTTGCAAAACGAATCCTCATGTAGTTTAATAGGTATTTTAAACCTTGAATGTGCCGTTCTTCCATTTGGTAGGAGTAGAGCAGCAATAGCCGATGATGCAACTGGGATGACGTTCTTCCTTTTTGATCTTAATGCAGAAATCAAAGTCTTGTACAAGAAAGTCTTACCCGTCCCTCCGGCTCCATATACGAAGAATAACTTCCCTTCATTGTTGTAAACGGATTGAAGGACATCTTCATAAATTATCCTTTGCTGGTTGTTCAGCTTCTGAAATAACTTCTCATGTTCCTCTTTCTTGGTGGCAACGTTGAAATGTTGTTGTTCCCTTAGAAGAGCGGTATTTAGCTTTTCCAAAATTGCCTTGTTTGGTTTGGGCATACCAGTAATCTCTTCTAATGACTTCTCATGCTGTCGTAAGAGCTTCTCAATTTCAATAAGTGTGTACTCCTTTTGTTCTTCTGGAGTAAGTTCTAATCGAGGGAAATTGAGAATCCTTCGTTGCATGTGCAATACGTCATCGACCATATATTCCCAACAATGCTCACATAGTTTTAGGGGTTCTGAGACTTCACAATATATCAAGATTAGGACAAATAAGCTTCTAAGTAAGCTAGGTGATGCCCATCGTGATGCTTCACCCATAGCCTCATGCCACTCTTTATCTCCATCTAAAAATCCTCTTGCATAACATGCAACTTTGAAGCTTGGTTGTATAACTCCACCTACGGTCATTGGATCCTCAAAACTTCTCGGTCCCTTTACGACGTTCGCTAACATTCGTAGATAATACTTTTCTCCTGCAGTTGGGTGGATGTTTACGACTCTTCCTATGCTTCCCCTTTGTTTTCTTCTTGAATAGACCTTGCTCGTATTATCCTAGACAAACATAGATGGCAACTCGACATAGGTAAGTTGCCTTGCTTCTTCTGAGATCTTATTTAACTCAAACCATTCTGTGAGCATTGCTCTACCATCTTGATAACGAAACGCTACACTTTCAAGTTTCTCTTCCTCCTCAAATATTGTGGTTTGCTCTCCTAGAAGGTGTATTGGTAGTCGTTGGACAGATGGGTAGTGGTGGTGAATATTAAATCTAAATATCCTCCACATTGCCTCACATGCTGATAAGTAACGACAATCCAAATACTCGCTTATTTCGTTCCTGCTTACCTCGGAGTTTTGGACGAATCTTTCAGCATTTCCACCATTTCCTTTCTGGATTATAAATGTGGCTCTGTCCACTCCCTTTGTAATGTATTTGAATAGATATTTGATTGCGCTCGACTTATTGCACCATTCTATGTTGATATGCGATTTGTATTTTTTCAAGATCCCTAGATTGTGCGGCACCACAAACCGATTATCTAGTTGTATTTCCCCCTTCATCACAACTCTTTCATTAAGTGACCTTCGATATAGGATATAACCGCCTTCATTGATTTGAGTGTGAGGTACAAATTTTTTTGGATAATTTTTCCTGCATTCTCCGTTCTCCATGCACGGAGATGATGGACGGTCTTTTCCACATGGACCATGCATCATGTGTTGTTCGACAAGTTTGTATCCTTCTGGATCGAGTTCTTTATCAGGGATCTCAGCTGAAATGTAATTGTCTATAACCTCTGGAGTTGGGGTTTTGATATCTCCTTGTAGCCATAAAAGTATGTGGACATGTGGAAGTCCGCGCTTTTGGAACTCTATTGTATAAACAACTGTTATTGTGAAGGATAAAAATTGATTAGAAAAATATAACTATGTTTTTGTTATTGGAATTTAAATTAGCGTGACTAACCTGCAATTGGTTTGGGGAAAAATCGACCTTTGTTGAAGTCAGTTAGTAGCTCGTCTAACTTTATTTTGAACATTCGACACTCTAGATCAGACCTATCATTTGGCGTATCATTCCCATACGTCTTTAAATGCTCCTCGATTTCATCTCACTTTGGATTCGTTGTCATAGTGATAAATAAATATGGGTTCCCAAACCTTCGACATATAGCCATAGCATCGTGGTACTTTTCCACCATGTACCTAGGACTGCATGTGTAACTTGCTGGCAATATCACTCTTTTGCCAACTGATTTAGCATTTGTGTCCCCCTATCAACCGCATCTTTGACATTGTTGTACAGCTCGGCGCGAAGTTTCTTTTGATTGTCGCGGTACCATCGTAGGCGTTCTTGTTCTATTATTGTGTATGCATCAACAACATATTGATGTAGTAAGCGTTTTGATTTGACAATCGTCATCCCTTCTCTTAGCCTTGTTTGTATTTGGTACGCATAGAATTCTCGCTTTGTGACAAAAGTTCTTTTCCTTTTCTTTTGTTGATCCTCAACTATTGGTATTCCTTCATGGAAACCTATTTCACCGTAAGGAAATAATAGAGGGTATTGCAAGGTCATGAATAAAGGGTGTAAATCACTTATTTGTTGTAGTCCTTTTGTATTGTGATGTACTATGACATCTCTTTCCCCTATGTTAGTTGTTAAATCTCCAACAATTAGTCCAACAATTTCGTCTGTTGATGGCATATCATATTGTCGAAGGTGATTTTTTTTCCAATTAACCTGATACTAAATTCTTGGCATTCTCCATTTTCATATCTATCTCTTGCTTTTCTGAAAACTTTTGCCAAGCAATTGTATGTATCAACCGTTTTTATTAGCCCTTCCACAATTTTCTCATCCAATTCTCCTGCTTTTGAGGTTCTAGTAATTGCCGATATTTTGTTCCTCACTTCATTAGCAGTATCGTAGATGTATAGTTGCCCAAACTTTGGGGTTTCGCCATTCTCTGGCAGTAATGCTCCAATCCTGTGGTAATTTTGACCATGGATTCTGAAGGTGAAGGGACCTGTTGTGTGCATCACTGAATTATCTATTTTAGCTCCCGTCGATGTAAATGCTAGAATAGAATTGTAGGCTCTGATATTTTGTTGATAGTTAGTTGATTCCGTTAACAACTTCTTGAGTAACATTGGTGCTTGTGGTTCCTCTGGTAGTTTAACTCGTCCTTGTTGACAACATATAGTAAACACTGGAACTTTGTTTTTCCCTTTTGTACCCATTTGTTCTTGCTTCCATACCAATGCGTTACAAAATGGACATTTTTGCAAGCCTTTGTCATCATCACTTTTTCTTGACGACGTATTCCCTTCTTGAATTTGCGCAACCCCTGATTTTTCAATGCAACACATTTTTTGGAAAAAAATTAGTAAGCATCCAAAACTTATGTTTTATATTTAGTTTGTATAATGGATATAGTATGAAAGCAGGGTTTTTTGTTTTTTTTATCCATTTACTGTCTTCAAATAAAATTACCTTTAAGCTTTTGAGCACTTCGTTTTGCTAATAATATAGCTCTACGCATTTTTCGTGCCTTCCGCTGTTCAGCTGCAAAATAATCAAAATGAGTTAGTCTTGTGGTTGGTATGTAGATAATTAGATGTAATAAGTCGTCTTTTGTATTCCAAATTGTGTTCTGGACTATTCCCTAGTTGATAAGATGTAATACATAGAAAATCTGGGGTAGTAAAAATAAAAAAAAACCACCGGGTGAGTAAATTAGTAGATGAGAAACTTCGTTGAGCTTGATCCTCTGTTAAAAAGAACAGATTTGAGTATGCTGAATAAAGCCTTTTAAAAGCCTGTTAAGGTGCATAAGAAGTTGCCGAGTATAATAAACTTGTCATGCTTATATTTTGTGTTATTACTTGTCACACACAGATGAAACAATATTAATTTATATGTTAAGGGATTCATCATTAAAATAGATTTCCTTCTTCATATTAAAAAAACCCTCATGGTGCACGTCAGCATCAAATATTTTGAAAGAAAAAAAAAGAAGAATTAAAATTAAACTTTGTCGTCGTCTTCCTCTACTTTCAGCCATGTTTAGAAGCTCCAATCTCTTCATCAGGAGAGGGAAGCATAAAATTTGGGGTTTATATGTTTTCAAATTTTATAAGTCTCCCTCCCTCATAATCTCAACATCATTCTTAATCGACCTCTTTCCTCCTTATCTGTTTCCCTTATTTTGCATTTCAACAAATTCTACAACATTTGTTACTAATCGTCTCTAATTTTTATTAATGGTGGAGCATTTTCTTGTATTTTTTATTAATCCTCCTACTGGGATTATCGATGAAGCCAATTTCCCTTCAAATTAAAACGGAATCAAACATACTTTCTCGAGACATGGTAATTGAATGGTTGAATGGATTGTATGGTTAAGTTGATCTCAATAAGATGAGATCTGGGCTTTCAATTTCTCCATCATGTTGGTATGTGCTCTAGTAATTTTGTGTATGTGATGAGATATGGTGAGTGATTTTAAACCATCACTTTCTGTGCGGTGGAGCCGCTGGGGAGAAAGGAGCAATCATCATCAATCTAAATAAGTTACAATTTTATTTAAATAAACTTCCAATATTTCATATCTCCAGCTAGATGCTTTCTCTAAAAGTGTTTACTCTTACTTCAAGTTCAAGAGGAACAATTTTGACAACTATGCTCTCCGTTGGTGGTTCATCGTAGTCAGTTAAGATATTTTCACATTTCTTGACCAGAGAGTGACTGCATTTATGACAAGTCATATGTTGCTTAAGCCACTTGTCAATGCAGAGAACGTGGAACCCGTGGTTGTAGTTAGGAAGCAAACAAAGTTGTTCTCTAGCAACAAAATCAGAAATACCATTGACACACTCCTCTCCAATCCCTGACAGATCCTTTATCTCATGTGAGTAATCTACTATAGGGAACATCTTGAGAGCTTTCTTCTTGATCCCTTTGTTTACTTCTGGTGTGGACGAGCTTGCGATAGGATCAGAGATCATGAAACTTGATGAACAACTGAATGCACAACGTATCATATAATGCAACCCAAGGGAACACACAATACCACACACAAATATAGAAAGAAGCATGAGAACGTTGCCACTTAACTTGTTGTTATTAGCTACATAACCTTGTTGTTGTATGGAGTGATCAAATGGGATTTGTTGAAGCAATTTTCTTGAGATAAAATTGTTAAGGAAGTGTTGTTGGAAGTCTTGAATGGTACACAGATGGATTCTTCTCTCCCAATAGACTACATACTGACTACACTATGAAAACTATTTGGAAGGCTGGATTCCTTCGGTTGCTTCTTGTTGGAGGCATTGTGTGGATGTTAGTCATTCTTGTTGCGCTACTCTTTCATGTTTGGTCATGTCAATCTTCACTTTCATTTTTCTCAGGTATTCTTCTAACATTCATGCATTTTATGCTCATGCCTACATACTGATGATTTTCTTTGGATTATTCACTTGCAACTATATGCAACAAAAAAGGCATGTTGTATATAATGTTAGATACAATTGGATTTGTACCAAAACCGCAGGACAGTAAGATTTATTAGTCAATCAGTTTTAGCTTTTCCCTATTCTAGATTGATGTGTAATTACTGTCCTTTTCTTCTTTTTGGTAGGATGCCCTATTCCTGTAGCCTATGACCCTGATAAGGTGCTTCTTCCAAGTGGAAATACCGCATATACAATAGTCAGAAACCTCACCTACATAACAGAGGATGAATCCTCTACGTCTCAGTTTCCTATATTTGGCGGCAACATAAGTTGGTTGAGAGCTTGGATCACTGAACAGTGGGTGGAAGGCCATACATAGGTGGAGAGGGAAGAGATAGAGTGTTTATTATGGGAAGATGTTGAAGCTCTAATCAAGAAATACTCATGTGAAAGGAGAACCAAAAAAAGGTAATGATAATCAAATCAAAGCATGTTAATATTTAAACATTTTAGATTAGAAAGTAAAACTGATAGTGATTTGATTCTTCTAGAGACCTCATTTGACCATTATCATAGTCTCATCTACAATTGTCTCACCGTCGATGTTTGATATTTTATAAAACCTTAAAACAAAATTTATTTTCTCCGTAGGTTTAGATGTCTATTGTCCAATTTAGTGTTTATTATGTGAAAATATGTTGGTAAGTGTTAAAATAATTGTAACATACATTTTGGTAAATATTGATCTGAATTTCGTTACGTACCTAGACGTGTGGCAGTTTGGGTTTCAGGATATGTAGCTGCTTCAGTAACACCTGTAATCAAATGGTGAATGGTCTTGTTAGTAAGTGTTTGTAACTTTTAATCATTTGTTTAACATAAATTTAACTGATTTACTTACTTGTTTGTTCGTTTCTGATCTCTTTTATTTCATTACTATGTGTTTTTTTTCTTTTGATATTTGTCCTCTGAACAATGTTATATCTTTTTCTTTTCCCTGATGATTCACCCTCCATCTTTCTTTCTTTTTTTCACCTTCTTGCAGGTTGTATTTCCGAGTCCATGAACTTCCTTGGTTTTAAATGGGTCAGTTTAAGTATTTAAGGATTTGGTAATATGAAGTGTCCCTGGGGAATGTAAATGACAGACTTGTTCTCATAAGGTACTCTTATTATAAAATTTTATTTGGCAATTAACGTTATATGTGATTCTTTCTAACTATTTTTCACCTCCTTTTCTTTGTTGTTAAAGTATATTTGTTTCTGTTTTGCAATTTAATTTTACTATGGGTGTGTTTTAAATGACTTTCGATAGGCTAATAGTTGTAGAAATAACTAAAGAGTTGGAAGTATTTGAAATAGAAATTTGATTACATGATGATTGGATGCAAGCAGCTAAGGAAAAGAAAAAACGTAAACATAAACAATATGATAGTAGGCTATGTTTAGAAGTATATTTCCCGCTTTGGTGTTTGAAATTATTTTCGGAAGATATACTTGAACATTCTTTTGTAATACACACAGTTGACACATGTGTGCTCCATGTTGTTGAGGTCGCATGAGTTGTTTAGTTCCATCTTGCGAAGAGAATAAGCATAGCATACTTTCCACTCAATTGTGATCGCTCGCAGTGATTTCTTTATATTTGTCCAGCATGTTTCCAGTATTTGAATGTTTTCTGCCCATTTGAGTATTCCCAAATATTTTTTCCCTTCTTCAAACCTCCCTCTGCACAGTAGTAATATAACATACAAGTAGATAGCCTCTTTATGCCCTTAACCTGCTGATATACTCAAATGGTGAAATCCTAGAGGGACCTTGTCTAGGACAAAGTGATTCCAAATACCTTTGATATAATGAGCATCTGCATTGTTGTTGTCTAAGCATTTCTTCATCACTTCAGGGTACAGGGTTGATGCATCAGGGTTATTGACTAAAGGAGACATGTTGAGGGCCTTGCACACTCGTTCATCGTTAGCGGTGAAGCCTAATTATTTGCACGAACTAATACAGTTGACATAAGCCTCTGAGCTAGTTGCACCTACCTTGGCCATAATTATACCTAGGAGATCTTGAGGTAATGCTTCAAGAGAGCTTACATGATGTTTTTGTGGATCCATTTTCTGTGAGTTTTTGTGTAAGAGACAACTGAATGTGGTATGCTTTTGTGTGGTTATATATATAGGTGGATCAATCATTGTTGGACCATTGAATTTCCCTACCGTTAGATTGTGGTGGTGCCTTTAGAGTTGCAGAATTTATATATAGATTTATTACTGTTGGAGTTTATAACTTGTAGATGTTGCAGTCTTGAGTTATTTCTAAGTTAATGAGGAAGAGAAGGTATTAACAACACATTAAACTGACGTATAACGTAACATATATACGGAAAAGATAAAGCGACCACATAGTTATGTTTTTGTTCAAATACTAATATACTTATTTGTTTCTATCATTTTTGTATTATTATGAAGTCGTTAACATTTTATTTGTTTTCGTCAATATACCAACTATTACTTTCAACTATAAATATATCCTATTAGTTTATAATAAAATCGAATAGGCCACCATAAATGACATAGTGATAGTGGTAATTGATTTAGAGAATTTGTTACACAACAATTAAATTTTTTCTCGCATTGGAAAATATATATTGCATTAGTCTAATATGCTGTTAGTTGAAGTATATGTATCTTGTTTTTTTGGATGCTTTATTTTGAATTGTATATTTTCTTAAATTAATGTCCAAATCTAGGTTTTATAAATAGGTTTCGTAGATATTTGCTGAGGTTCTAGATAATTTTTTTTAAAAACCTAATATTACCTGAAAAAAATTTATTTGTATTTAGATTATTTCATACCAATAACTTAATGTTTGGTTTCAAATGGTATTGGTAAATTCTTGTTGAAAGTATAAATTTCAAATTAAAACCCAATATTGATTGGGTGATTAATAAGGTTTTTTAATCTTTTAATTTTTTTTTTTGTATTCCTTTGAGAACAAATCAACACCAAACCCCAAGTTTGAGCACTATTAAACTTTAAAGTTTAGTAGTTTTAAATTTAATTTCAGAGGAAAATATAGTTAGATTTTATAATCTAATTTTTTTAAAAAAAATATTTAAAACACGGTCGAAGAATCAAATCCACAAACCAAATACCAAATTCACCGTAACTAATTCTTGCAGCACCCAAATCATTATCCACCGAGCCCAAAACACTCTTCCAAGCACTTAAAAAGTATATGAGATTTTGAATCCCTCTTATTTAAGTTTTCATAAGTGACATTTTTTTTTGTGGACTAACTATATGTAGGGAATATTATTAAAATGCATGCGATGCCACTAAATTGTTTTGTATTGAACTTACAACAATAATATATAAAGTATAAATATAGCGAATGTAAAATCAAACATATAGTTATCATAAGAGAATATATCAGTCTTGAAAACTCCTTTATTATGAAACATAAAATAGTATCCAATACTGGAATAGTTTTTGAAGCAAAGGATGCCCAAACATTAATAATGTCAGGAACACTTAAACTGGAATAAAAAATAGCTTTAATAAAATGCATTAGGGGCTGACTGTTTGAATAGGATGTATCACTCCCCACCACGTTTGCGTTTCTTCTCGGTGGACCCAGATTTTGAAGTTTCAGGCTTCTCTGAGTTTGAAACAGTTGAGATCTCCACCTAAGCCATCTCAGAAATGGTAGTGTCACCTATGGGATGATTGTTTAGGCCATTCCCTTCAACCAATCCAGCCTAGAAACACATTTTATTCACTTCCTTTAGTTGATGCATGATGAATGAAGAAAAGAATGTTGAATTTATGTAACTGATTTTGATTACACCAATTTAAAAGTGAAAACTATCTACCTCTGTTTCATCTGGTGTCATTGTTGAAACTGTAAAAGTTTTGTGGTTTGGACTAAAGTTGAAAGGAGTGACTCTTATTTGGAACATAACTTTTTTTTCGGAAAGAGCCTCCAAGCAATTGGGAACTTGGTTGATATTTTCACCATGTCCCTACATATTTTAAAGAGGATTAGATTGTGAAAATTTTATTTTTATGTCTAGCATCTGTAATGAGAGGTAGAAAATCAGAGAGTTACTGCTTCAAGGGTCAAAGTAGCTGCTGTTTTTGAGGTAAGTTTTGTCATCTCTTTGTCAAAAACAAAAAAATGGTGCGCCATCATGACCATCATGAACTGCAAGCTCGACTCGGTACCTTGAAAATGCAATTAAACCTTAGTGAAGTGAGATTCATAAGTTTGGTTTAAGTTAGTTGGGATAAAAGTGTTTATTTGTTACCTGATAATTCCGGTTAATCTGTGAGAGACACATTTGGTGCAGCGGAGAGTGTTGCCAATTTTGTCTAGTTTTCGGTTGCAGTTGGCACATGAGACATAAGACCATCCATTACTCTGAAGGACGCCAACAACACGTGCTTTACATAGAAAATCAGCATCTTGTGACTACATTAAAGGATGTAGAAAGAGTGTTATTCCTTATGTTTTGGTTTTTTTTTTTTTAATTTGTATATGATTGTAATGAGCTCTACTTTGTACCTGCTCATTTGCCTGAGAAATGTACTGGTTGAGTTCTGCAATTGTAACCAAATCTTTCTTCTTTATTCCATGTGAAGTCTCAATCCGTTTGTATGGTGTGAAGGCTTCAATTGACAAGTTGTACCTTGTTAGAAAGTGTGCTTGAGTCAGAATAGAAGACTTCAAAGTATGAGGGGTGAAATTATAGAAGCTAGTATTGGAAATGACCTGGCTGTGAATTCTTTAATGGCTTCTAACTTTGGGTCAAAGAAAAATCTGGTTGCTGCTGTGGAGTTAAGGTACAGGTTACCGCCTACTTGCTTTGGGTTCACTGTAGTTACAACCATGACAGAATTCAGAGGGGCTTCAGAGGTAAGATGTGCGCGAAAGGTTGCTGCCACATCATCCCATAATGACAAAGTAAGAATGAGGTTGCTATACAAATAAGTAGACCAAAAGATAATGGATGAAATATTATCCATAGACAGAACTGTAGAAAAGAGAAACACAAAATTGTTTACAATAGATTTTAAAATTTTAAGTGATCAACATACACTCACCAATAGCATGTATTTCCTTTGTAATTGTTTATAATAAGAAAATATGTGAAAGCCAAATTGGAACCATGTGAACATCAATAATCACAACATACTATATCTTATCACAAAGACGAGTAAATTATTTGAGTATGACAAAAAGAGAGGGAAAAAGAGGCAACAAATATGTGTACCACGTTGGATCATTTTAAAACAAAGTCAAATTTAAATTTACAGTAACATTTTGCCAACCAATTCACGTATTATTTACTCGAGTGGGACTCATTATCTATATCACTTAGATTAATCTATTTAGACAGTTACCTAAACTTGTACTTGATAGTTAGGAAGTTAAAGTTGAGTTACTCTTACCGATCAACTTCAAAGCGGACAATGAGACGCTGTCTAGATGTTGCGTCATCCAAGTTATCACCTTGGACAAGACGAATTTTCCCAACAACATCTGGATGAAAAAATAAAGCGTTATTCTAAATTTTGAGCATAAATGGTGTATATACTATTTTATAGGAGAAGATAGAGCATTTGATTAACCTGGAAGCTCGAGATTAGTATTAGCTAGAGCTTGGAGGTGGTCATGTTTACGTAACATGAACTTCTCAACAGGTAGTGACTTTCCTATCTCAGGTACATGAACGATTGTTGTGTCTGCGAGGAAACGTACAACGAACGGGTGGTTCGTGATTTTGTAGAGGTTAGGGGATCGTCCCACTTCAAAGTCACCAAGCTGAAAAATCAGGCCTTCTTTTAGAATTTCCCTGTACTGGGTGGTACGAACTGCTGGTATGAATCCATGAATAACAGATTCCTGGGAAAATAATGAAGAGATTAGTTTAGTAATATGGAAAGATGAATGACTGTAAAATTGTAAGTGATAGAATATAAGTAAGGGTTTACCTTCTCATCACGTAAAAGGAGGACTATGCCCATCAATTCACCATTCTTGTTGAAGTTCCTAGCTTCCCAAAACCGAAGAAGGCGACCAACAATCTGCTGAGATGAGCGGCCAATAGACAAAGCATCAAAAGTAACATAGTTAGCTTCAGCAGGAATTGCAACAACATCAAGACCAGCCATTTTGGAAAATAGACGAAAAGTTTGTGATTAAAATCCGGTGAGAAGAAGAAATGCGTGAAGTTTTTGGATGTGCAACGAAACATTTATAGTTAGAGGAAGAGGGATAGGAAAAATTAAGTGGGAGAGATGTTACGAAATTGATTACCTACAGACGATTCTCTTTACCTCCGTTATGGAGGTTGCTGGTTATTTTTCGCCTGTAACGTAGATGCCTGAGAATGAACAGTTGGCTTCTAGAAAGACGACTAACATTCATTTTAGGGTAAATGGGAACTGTGTAGAAACATTTTTATGGATATGGGCCTACACAAAGGGTAAGATTTTTAACTTATGGGATTGATGGTGGAATTTATTTTGGGCTTTAGGGATCCAATAAAACATTTATGATAATTAGTAATTTAAATTTAAGTTACCTTCAAGAAGAACATAATTTTCGTATTGGAGACACCCATGAAAATCTTTGGAAATTTAAGCTCTAAGATGACCACAATGATTCAAAAAAAAAAAAATATATATATATATATATCTACTCCAACCTGCAAAGAGAAAAAACATCAAACATTAACATCAAAATAGAGTAAACATAAACCTTTTTCTGGACTGAATTTCGATGTTTTAGTTTGAATCTTACATTATCTGTATGCGTGCTAAGCAGATACTCGTTCAAATGTTTTGTTCACTTCCTGAAAATATGCATCTAAGTCATATTTATACTCCATATAACAATATATGCAGTTAAGATTTAAATTATGCATAAAACATACAAATGTGTCTTAATTGCAGCATAGAAAAACAAATGTGTCAAATGTGTCTCACTGCAACCCCCAAAGTAACTAAACCAAAAACATAAAATTATCAGATATGCATTCACCTTTTCGATTTCTTGGATGCGTTGATATGCTCTTTTCTGTAGTCTATTAAATTTGGCATTCAAGTCAACATATTTCTCATCCCGATCTTTTATTTTCAGGTCTAGTTTCTGTTGGACTTCACCAAAAGTAATAGCACAAGTTTAGTAAAGAATATGCGAACATGGCAGATCCTACTATCAGTACATGAACAAATAGGAAAAAATGGCTAACCTTCAGAATACTTAGTGGAGTATTCCTGGGCTTTTGCAGCTGCCTCAGAGTATGCTTCCCATAAATGCTAAAAAACTTGCTCAGTTGAAACTCTAGTCTAGGCTTATAGGTTATGTAGAGTCTTTCATTAAAATCCGATGAGACTATTGCTACCAAAAGCCCCAATGCTCACCGTGGAAGATCAATTTTTTCACATGTCCTCAGTTGAACTAATTGTTGAAGAACCAATGAATAAATATATGCTTCACAGTAAAACATATGATTGAACCGAAAATTTGAGATATGGAACAACTTATTCTTTTGGTTACTTAACAAAAATACTTGTTAGTTGTATAACCATAAAAACCTTTATCTTCTCCTAATAAATCACATAACAATTCGTTTCTTAGGGTCTATCATTGATAACATATCATAGTTTGCTTACCTGCACACAGATCAAGTTGATAAACTATGTGTATGCGTTACAGATCTAAGGTTTTAGATGTGGTGTGCCCCTCCAAAAGTCTCTAAACGCCTTCTCTCTAAAACAACCCACACTCCAAAAAATCATGTTTCTAAACAGATTCAAAGAGAATTTAATAAAGAAGAGAATTAGAGATTAGCAAAGGCAAAAAGTCAGAAGAGATTAGCAAAAGCAAAAAAGTTTTGGTATCTTTACGGAGAGCTATCAAAATTGTATTCGTTTTGTTCATAATCTACCTCTCTTTTCTCCTTCTTTCTCCTCAGATCTTCCTCGATGCCACCGACCCACTCTTTCCTTCCGCCCTTCTCCACCGCTTTCTTCTCCGACGAATCTTTCTTATCATCTCGCTAGTTACGATTTTCGTCACTCCCTCATCGATATACTTTTAGTCACCAGTATTGGATCCGCAGTTATACTATATGAGTAAAAAATCCAAAATTGACAATCAAGAATTAAAAGAAAATGATTTTCAAGAACCCAGAAATCGAATACTGTATTTACACATTTATGTCCGAATCATCGACACCTTCGTCAGAATAACCCACCTTTGATGACCATTGTGACTTAATTGGAACAACAGACTCCTAATCCGACATGAGTACTTCATCGATTTCCCTCTCCTGATGAAGAGAGTGGAGCTTTTAAACATGGTTGAAAGTAGAAGAAGACGACGGCAAACTTTATTTTTAATTCTTCGTTTTTTTCCCTAAATGTTTGGTGCTGACGTGGCAGCATGAGGGGAGAGCAGAAACTGTGTAATTATATTATAGATTTTCATATACTTTCATTCGTTATCAGTTTAATACACAAATAATTCAAAATCAAAAGTTTTTCTTAATTCTGTTAATAAGCTTAACAACTCGGTTAACTCAATAATCACATGGGTTAATTAATTTTAAATATCTCATTTTTACCCTCTAACCTAAACAAAAGAAAAACGAAGAGGGTAAAACAAGAATATTTAAAATTAATTAACCCCCATGATTAATGAGTTAATAGAGTTGTTAAGCACATTAACAAAATTAAGAAAAACTTTTGATTTTGAATTGTTTGTGTATTAAACTGGTAATAAATAAAGGTATGAGAATTAAAATGACAACGAAACAAATTCATGTATTAAACTAGCAAAAGTTTAAGATTTTTGGTATTTTTAAGTGTTTTTTCCCAGTAATTTACAACCAGGGTTTTCCGCAAATCTACACTAACTAATAAATTATAACTTTAAGCTAATAATAAACTACAAATAAAATCTAAAACACTGATTTTTAAATTATTAACTAGATAAAATTACAAAAATCTTATTAAATATTTATGACATTAAACATTGTCTAACTATGACATATTGTTTTTAGTATTAATAACAAAAATTTCATTTTCTTATGAATTTATTATATGGTGTTATATAAACTTTCCATACATTTTTAATTTAAATATTTTTTCAAAATGACTTTGTGGTACAAAAATATTATAAAATTGAAAATAATAACATCTACAAAATTGATTTTTAATTTAAATATTGTTTTCAATTGAACATTTTAAATGATTTGAAGTGATTTGGGTTCTAGTGTGATTTAAGGTGAATTAAAAAAAATTATGTGATTTTTAAAAAAATTCTCTATAATCTCATCTAAATCTATGAGAATTGAGATTTTGCATTTTTAACTAAAAAAATGTCATTAAATCACCAAAAATTCACTATTTAAAATATTTTCAATAACACTAAACTTGGTGGTAATTTTTCAAACCACTAATTCAATAACAGTGGATTTTGTAAGACATTTTTAAATCTTTTGGTTGAATAACATTAACATGAATCCTTCCAAATTCTACATTCATCACACCCTCTTAAATTATTAATCTCCTACATCATAAATTTATTGTTTAATTACTCAATCTTAATATCATTTTGCTTAATTGGTTATATGGTTGTCAGTATTTTGTTTGTAACCGGATGTGTTTTTGGTGCATGGTCATATGGACGAGGGTAATCTACAATATTTGTGCGTGTGTACCGTGAATGTCATTGTGTTGTACTACGGACGCAAGAATGTGTACATGAAACTGTGGATCGTGGGTATTACTGGGCCTATGTGGGCCTTCGCCAAACTTTGTAATTAGATTAAGGTGCCGTGAAAAGAAAAAGAAAAAAAGATTAAGGTGCATCTGATTATTATCTAAGACTCAATGTATAAAAGCTTGTAAAGACACAGTAAATGCAACGTAACCTATTCTTAAGATTCTAGAAGGTTTTACATGGTATCAGAGCCACTAACCTAGAATTTATACTTCGGTAGCGCTCAAGTTCTCTTTTTTTTCTCTTGATCTCTTTTCTCAGCAACGGCAGATACTACCCTAACTGCTCGTCGCATGATATCACTCTATGATCTCACTTCTGGAGATAATCCCGATATAATTTTCTCCAAACCGTCTCTCAAAGGTCTTAACTACGATGAATGGGCAACAAATTTTCGCCTTGCTTTAAAAGCACGCAAAAACTACGGTTTTGTTGATGGTACCATTAAACAAAAACAGAGTTGGTCCGCCTATCTGCACACACTGTGGATGCCAAGGTCACCTAGCTGAAACATGCTACAAAATTTTTGGTTATCCTTCTTGGTACGATGACAAACAACCGAGAAAATCAGGTTCCAACAATTCTTGTAATTACCAGCCATCGGGACCTTCTTCTCGCAGGTATGCATCTTCATCATGTACCGAGCTTCCTGCATCAGCTCGTCTTAACAGCAGCTCAGCTAATCATGCTTCTTCTCACCACACTAATTCTAGTCTCCCACTCACAACTGTTGACCGTCTTGGCTTAACAGGTCTAAGCAACGAACAGTGGAAAGCTCTTGTTGACATCTTGGACGAACGCACTACAGCCACCACTGATCATTCCTCAGGTACTTACCTACTCGAATCTTGGATTTTTGACATTGGATCTACAAACCACATGACTGGCTTCATTCAATTTCTGCATGATGTTTGCGATATGGCTCCAGATGTCATATGATTGCTTGATGGCAGATTTACAACGTCTTGTAAAATGGGATCAGTACATATTGGATCTTCATTGCAACTTCAGACTGTGTACTATGTCGGTGGTCTTAAATTCCATCTTATCTTTGTATCACAGCAAACCCGTGATAGAGGTTGCGTTGTTCAATGCACTGATAGACTTTGTGTGGTTTAGGATCGCCTTATGCTGCTGCTGATTGTAGCGGGTAGAGCACACAATGTACTATACTTTCTGAGACAGATTGAGGTTGTTACCAATGTCGAGAGTGTTACAACTGATTCAACGACGCTTTGACACAAACTCTTTGGACATCCTTCATCCCGAGCCTTATATTTGTTAAAGCTTCCAGATTTTCACAGTAACTCTTTTGATTCAAAGACTTGTGGAATTTGTATTCGTCCAAAACACTCCCGAGATTATTTTCCTTTGAGTATGACTCTATCACAATTTCCTTTTCAATTGATTCACTGTGACTTGTGGGGCCCGTACCGAAATCATGCATTGTGCAGTTCTCGTTATTTTCTTACCATTGTAGATGACTTCTCTCGTGCCGTTTGAATATACCTCTTGCCGTCTAAACAACAGACACTATAGCATCTCAAAAAATTTCTACAACTGGTTCAAACACAATTTATGAAGACCGTCAAAACTATTCACGGCGATAATGAGTATGAGTTCATCTCTTTAAAGTCTTATTTGGCTCATAATGAAATTATTCATAAGACCTCTTGTGTTCAGACTCCATAACAGAATGGCCGCGTGGAACATAAGCATCGACACATTTTAAATGTTGCCCGGGCTCTTCATTTTCAAGCCTCTATAACTGTCGAGTTTTGGGGCTATTGTGCTCTCACCGCGGTTTATTTAATTAACCGAACACCAACCAAACTCTTACAAGGCAAAAATCCTTTTGAATTAGTTTATAAACAGCCACCTCCCACTCAGCACATATGTGTCTTCAGTTGCATCTGTTACGCACATAATCAAAGACACGGCGGAGAAAAGTTTCAAACTCGCAACCATAAATCAGTGTTCATCGGGTACCCCTTTGCTCAAAAGGGCTAGAGAATTTACAATCTTGAAACTGGTAAAGTAAGTATTTCCCAAGATGTTATATTTCTTGAAACATAGTTCCATCATGCTCAGTTAAATGAGCCTTCTGTCTCATACCAATCGCCACATATTACTCCACCACTTGCTACTTATTTTGAAGATGATGATGATTTTTATAACTAGGAACTTGCACCTACAGTGGCTCAATTACTCGAACCACCAATTGATCCACCTCCTACTCCTCTTGATGAACCAGAACCTTTTACCTTGATTGAGCCACCACCTGCACACACAATTTCATAACCTATGCAACAAACTCCTACAGCCGCTGATCCTATAGAATATGTCCCAATGCTTGGTTGTGGACACCGTGTAAAGAAGCCACCTACGAAATTTGCTGATTATGTATCAAAAGTGCTTCATCAACAACTCAACTCTGCATCATTATATCCTCTGAAATCTTATCTCCCAAATCCCAAACTCTTTGAAACTGCTAATGCTTATACCATGGCAGCACATACACTTAAGGAGCCTCGGCACTACAAAGAAGTTGTGTTACACGAACATTGGCGTCTTACAATGCAACAAGAAATGAGATCACTAGAGGACAATCAGACTTGGACTGTGACCTCACTTCCACCAAGTAAGCATGCCTTGGGTTGTAAATGGGTGTACCGAGTTAAACTCAAAGCCAACAAATCTTTAGAGCGCTACAAAGCTCGTCTTGTCGTTCTTGGAAATCATCAAAATGAGGGAGTTGATTTCAACAACACTTTTGCACCGGTTACTAAAATGGTAACTATTCGAACGTTTCTTCAATAGGCCGCTTCTCTTAATTGGCACGTCCACCAAATGGACGTCCACAACGCTTTCTTACACAGGGATTTGAATGAGGAAGTTTACATGAATTTCCCACCCGAATTTTGTGACAATGTTGATGGTAAAGTATGTCGATTACGCAAGTCACTCTATGGACTTTGTAAAGCACCTAGGTGCTAGTTTTTCAAATTAAATTAGGCCTTATGTCACTACGGCTTCAAGCAAAGTCTGTCTGACTAAAGTTTATTCACACTTGGAGATTATGGCCGACGTATTCATGTGCTAATATACGTTTATTATTTAATTGTTACAGCGATTCTCTACAAGAAATATAAGACTTCAAGAATTATCTCAAGACATGCTTTCATATGAAAGACCTCGGGAATCTATGCTATTTTCTTGGTATCAAAGTTTTGCACAACTTTACCGGCATATATCTTTGTCAAAGAAAATATGTCTT
Source organism: Iberis pinnata (assembly GCA_900406425.1). Classification (NCBI taxonomy): domain Eukaryota; kingdom Viridiplantae; phylum Streptophyta; class Magnoliopsida; order Brassicales; family Brassicaceae; genus Iberis; species Iberis pinnata. Next base: position 1,182 of record OVBE01006428.1, on the reverse strand, counting down.
GGACATCATTACAAAATCTGGTCTCTCAGGGATAAAACTAGTGGCATTCCCTCTAGAACAGAACCATAAACTTGCTCTTGCGGAAGGCGAAACAATCCCTGATGCTTTAAGATACCGCATATTAGTGGGCTGATTGATCTATCTAAGTGTCACACGTCCGAAGCTTTCGTATGCGATTCACATTTTATCTCAATTATGTCAAATCCAAAATCGTCTTAAGGGAATGCAGCGCTTCAGGTGGTCAAGTATCTGAAAAATCGACCAGGCCAAGGCATCTTACTTTGTGCTAACGCTCCTCTACAAGTCTCGGCCTGGTGCGATTCTGATTGGGGATCCTGTTCCATTACATGTCTGTCACTCAAAGGCTGGTTCATCCAGCTTGACGGTTCACCAACATCTTGGAAAACCTGCAAGCACGACATTGTCTCACGTTCCTCTGCCGAAGCAGAGTATCAGGCTATGGCCGACACTGTCTCTGAGCTACTTTGGTTACAAGACTTACCCCTACTCTTAGCGTTGATTGTTATGCTTCTATACATTTACACTCGAACAGTCTCTCCGCAATTAATCATGTCACAAACCCTGTATTTCACTTCATCATAGACGAGATAGCTCAAGGTATTATTTACACCACACATGTCTCCAGTTCCGCTCAACTTGCAGATATTATGACGAAAGCACTTGGCAATCGCGAATTTGAAGCATTTTTGGTTAAGTTGGGTGTGTACGACGTATACTCTCCACCTTGAGCGGGGGTATTGGGCCTATGTGGGTGATAGACTCAGGTTTTAATCCTAAATATATACAGCAGAGAACAGATCCTTTTAGTATAGTAAAGGGTCGATCCCACAGAGACCAGACAGTATGAATCTTAGTTAAAAATCGATTCTAGCTAAGACAAGATAAAAGAGGGAATGTTTTTAATACGATTTAAAAGTAAAGCGAATGGTTAAAAGCGAACGTAAACCAATAGAATAAAATGCTAGACGATAGAAAAGTTCCACAAGTATTCAGGTTTGAGGTTCAGGTTGACAANTCAACTTAAAAGACGACAATAGACTAATCTCCTCCCGAAGTATTAGACCCCTATGATAGAATTTCTAGAAATAAAGACTAACATTTTCTCGAAATCTTAGATCTCTAAATCAGATAATTAAATCATGCAGTGATTACAGATTCAAT
>OVBE01006427.1:0-19907 GCA_900406425.1 Iberis pinnata | reverse complement strand
TATATATATTAGTGTATTCCTCGTTGCCAATCCGAATACAACACGTAGATAACCGATAAGGCCCATTAATTGGGCCGTATGTAGCTATAAAGCCCATTATATAATCTCTTCCCGGAGTTTCATGCCGGAGATAAAAGTTTGCGATATTGATTCAAGAGCTAAAGCTTGATCAAGAGAGAAAGAGATTGGTTTGAGATGGATGATTCAGGTGCGATTCTATGTCAAATCTCCGTTTACAAGGATATGCTTGATCAGGTTATTTCACGCTTCTTCTCCTTCTTATTCTCTCGTTAAGTTTCTCTTTGGTATCTTTGAAACGTGATTGGTTCGTCAAGGTCAATTCGGAAATCGAAGCAAACATTAAGGTTACACGAGAGATCGAATCAGAGATCGGAGCTTGTTCTGAGATTGAATCAGCTCTATCTATCAAGGAATCAGAGCTTACTAAATCGTTCATAGCTTCTCAGTTTGAAATCTGCGGTTTAATCTCCGTAACAGGTTCCTTGTAACAGTTTCAATCGTCTTAACATTTGGAATTTGTGATTAACGTCTTCACAATGTTTTGTTTCCTTATATAAAGCCGATTCAAGAAGCTCTCTGAAGTTATTGGAGGATGAGATTTGTCGTTTGACAAATGAACACTGTGAGCTACTCAAAAAGCTAACAGAGAAACGGTGAATTTCATTGTAGCTGAAACTTTGCTTTTGCATTTTTGACTAATCTGAGATTATTGAATTTGAAAATTTGTACACAGGGAAAAGTTTGTGAATATGTGTTTTGAATTCCAAAATGAGATTGAAGACAGTGAAACTAAGAGTTTATTGTTTGAGAAGGAGTGTCTCGAAAGTGAAGTTCAATTGTTAGAGGAGAAGAACATAGCTGTGAAGAACTCGATTTCAGCTTACATGGAGGATGAAATGATGAATCTATTGTCTGATTAGTTCCTTGAATAATACAAAGTTTAGTTTTTGGAATGGAATATTACTAGTATACCATCATCAAAGGTTGATTTCCAAAATGTTTTGATGAAATCTAAATATTTCCCTCTTCCTCACAGACTATAAAGAACAGTGATCTCAAGTATGATGTGCTCGGGTGGATCGGTTTTGCTCAATCTCGATTGCCGGTATTGAGACAGTAACACTCGCAAAAGGTATGTAAAGATCAGAAGTTTTTTATGCATTTCCAAACTAAAAGGTTTCTCATTGTTAGAACAGTTTATGAAACAGAGAAACAGTAATTGTCTTGTTGAAATTTACAGAGAAATCAGTGAAGACCATAGTCACCTAATTCAGAAGAGTAATCTTCATGATGAATATCTTTTTCTTCTTCTCCATTGTTGAGCTCTGGGAAAGATTCTCCAACTATGACCTGATTAGCTTGTGGTGGTGTGATCATATGGTTAAGTCCATGAACAACAATCCAATCATTGACATAGAGATCTGGATAGATGAGTGGAACACCATTAAGAAGAAGAATATCACCAGCCGAAGAAAGTTCGATTTCATAATCTTTTAAAACAGTTTGCAGAATTGATCCTTCCCATGCCAATTTCTTAAGATTTTTCCAAGTGAGAAGTCGGTTGATTACATGTCCTCGGAATATAGTTGCATAATCGGAGAATTTGGTTGTCGGATTAGGAATAGCTTCGTCGATTGGAGCAAAGACTGTGACTCTCGTCTCGTTTTCTGAAGTTTCTAGTTGCAAAGCTAGAAATGTCGCCATTATCACAAAACCTCTAGAGATTAACAAACTCGAAGCTGATTCGAAGATGTTAAAGCAATTCACTGGTTTAGATCTGTTTGGAAGATAGTGAGAGGATTCATAAGGTGGAGGAACTGTGAAGTTAGGGATTGGAGCAGTACGAGTAGCTGAGCTAGGGATTGGGATTGAGTTAGGAATTGAAGAAGACGATGATGAATCAATACTCGAATCAGACGTTTCAGATTCTTTGAAAAATTCATCAGATCCATAAACCACTACGTAGCCATCATCAAAAACAGGAGAATCTTGGATTACGACATTGTTGATTGAAATTTTACCTCCAGATTGTGAAGAATTTGTGATTGTAAGAAAGGAATTAGATCTGAGAGTAGGGATTATGGCGCCAAGAGGAAGGATTCGTAAATTTTCTCCAGAGATCCTCGCCGGAGAAAGCTGGTACTTCATATCAAGAAGCGAAGGTTGTCCAGATTTTTTGAAAGCATGATTGGTAGGTGCGAAGATGGTGAGTTCTTGCCAATCATCTAGACTCAAATCTTTATTCGCGAGCTGTAGAGTGAGTCCCATGGAGAAGTAGCCGGAATTGGATAGGACTTCGATGGTTGAAGAAATAGGTGACAGAGAAGCATCAGAACTTGAGACGATAAAGAGAACGAAAAATGGGAGGAAGAAGATAGTAAGAAGCTTCGACGCCATGGAAGCGATCTTGAAGCTCTCTCTTGTTGAAGAGCCGTTTAATGGAAGTTACAGTCCTTTCTATTAATGGCGGGAATATAATTGGGTTTGACTACTGGGCTTTTTATTATAAGGCCCATGTCATCTTTTTATCATCATATATACTTGAGGTAAATCCATTTCAACTTCAACTAAATATTTTAATTCTTGAGTGTGTTATACTATATTATGATTCAAAGTAATGTAGAAGTTTTGAAATTATGGTTATTTAAGTTTTACAAAATATAAATTTGTAGTATCAAAGCATAAAAATATTTATTTTTTTGTCAATTATATTGTGTTTGAATCCAAGTGGCTATAAAAAATAATACTAATATAAAATAATTATGACTTATATAGTCTAATGGTTTTTGTGTTATTATTTGGATTTGAATCCAATTTAATGAAAAATTAATGTTGTTAACAGAACAAATAGAATAATTAAAGTTGATATGGCCGAGTTGGTCTAAGGCGCCAGATTAAGGTTCTGGTCCGAAAGGGCGTGGGTTCAAATCCCACTGTCAACATTCTCTTTTTTATTTATATACCTCGTTATTTACTTGCTGACGTGGACTTACCTTATCCTCTGCGTATAACAGAGTGGGACCCCCATTGATGACGTGGATTTTGAGTGTTCACTGTTCACTGAAGGATAAGGTTCTTCTTCTTCAATTTCATCCTCCCAAAACCCTAATCTCATCATTTCAGAATTCCAAAATTTCTCAAATGGCGATTGCATCATCTATGAGTTTGAATCTGATTGGTGCATTTAAAGGCTTATCTCTCTCTTCAACCTCGTCTTTCCTCAGAGGTGATTTGATTTTATGCCCTAAAACCTCTTTCACGGTGACTCTCCCGATGCAAAACTTGCAAGCTCCGATTCCATTGACCATAGAATCTGCACACAAGAAAGGAGCTGGTAGTACTAAGAACGGTCGTGATTCTCCTGGTCAAAGACTCGGTGTCAAAATCTACGGTGACCAAGTTGCTAAACCTGGTGCCATCATCGTTCGTCAACGTGGTACTAAGGTAACTCTGAAATTATGAAATTTCCAAATTTTTAAAAGCTCCTGTTTCAAATTCTCTATTTTTGATTATATATAGTTCTGGGTATGTAAAATACTAAATTCTCTTTTTAATTTCACTTCAATTCTGGGATTTGGTATTGTTTTTGATGGGTTTAGCTCTAGTTTATGTGTTGAAGATGAAACCTTTTTAGGAGATTGTAAACACACAAATCTGTCCAATTTAGAAGCTCCTGAGCTCTTATTATAAATACCATGAGTGAAATTGTGGGACTTTAGAAGCTCTTAAAAGTTAAAACTCTTATTATATCAGATTCCATTTCTCTGTTATGCTTGTGTTTAAGATGAAACTATGTTTTGTTTGAGGAGTTAGATTCACGAATGAGGTTTATTATGCAGTTTCATGCTGGTAAAAACGTTGGAATTGGTAAAGATCATACAATCTTCTCTTTAATTGATGGATTAGTAAAGTTTGAGAAGTTTGGTCCTGACAGGAAGAAGGTATAATCTATCATCATTACTTTTAAAACTTTCTTAATCTTCTTAGATTTCAAAATGAGGATTGTCTTTTTGTGTTTGTAGATTAGTGTGTACCCAAGAGAAATTGTACCAGAGAATCCAAACAGTTATAGAGCAAGAAAAAGAGAAGCTTTTAGATTGCAAAGAGAGAAGAAGAAAGCAAGACGTGAGAATTACACTTACACAATTCCTACCCCTCAACTTGTTCTTGCTTCTGCTACAATCGATGATTCGGAAACCAATCCTGATTGCTGAATTTCACTGTAATTTTCCCATTCCTCTTTATGTTTAAATTCATCAAAAGTTTCCCTTTTGGTAGCTATGTTTAAGGTCAAGAAAACATTAGAACAAAAATGGTCTTTGATGAGAAAGTTTGAATCTTTATTGAAATGGTAAACTACTAAACCCTCTGAGACAAAGACATGAGTGTAGACTATTAGTAACATATTGAGTTATGCATAGACATGGAGGTTGAGAAGAACAAGGAATAAGATGAGAAAGAGACCATAGAGAATAGTGTGAACGAAAATGGAAGCAAATGTTGTTTTCATGTTCATGAAACCAACCGGAGAGTCTTTCCCTGGAAACTGAAGTATGAGTCCAGGTGATAGAAATGCAAACAGAGCTGAAGCTATCAACGGTGCAGCCCAATCATGCATGATATCTTCTTTCAAGAACAAGAACAAAAGAAAGTGAAAATTGGTATAATTGTGGGAAGAAAGAAAGAAAGAAAGAAAGAGATGAATTGAATAATGTAAGAGAATAAGAATCCAATAAAGAACTATGTTTCTTTATGAATTGAATATATGCTTACCAAGTTGGGAGTCTTAGTTTTACATTGCTCTTTATTAAAATATTGTTAATCTTTTGGCAATTTTTTTATAAAATTGATAATTTATGATTTATAATAAATATAATGTGGAGCATGTAGTTATTTGAAATCGAATTTGATAGGAAATAATACAAAATTAAACATTTAACCAATTAACCAAAATCATAATGTATATATATATATATATATATATCTTTTTTAAAAAAATGAAAATTATAATATGTTGATGGTTTAACTTCGATTTTTTTGTATAGTTATTGATTTTTTTTTCATTGTTTATTATTCTTCATCAAAACCCAAAACTAAAGAATATTTTCCAACATCTTTTCATTATCACAATTTTAATTTATTATATTTTTAGATTAAAAGTTTTACTTCAGAAGAAATCAATTAATAATAAAATAAAATACAAGTAATCATAAAACATAAAAATATATTTAATTATATATTAACAAATAAAAACTTCAATTAGTTTAAATAAAAATTATTTAAAACCATATATATAAGAGATTTACCATATTCATAAGTCAAATAAAGCCTTAAAGTAAGCCTTACTTCAGCTCATCACCACCGCTTTGAGCTTAAAAAAGGCGTCGGCTTTGCATTTTCTACTTGACGGCAATGGCGGATTGGGCTCCTGTTCTCGTCGGAGTTGTACTTTTCGTTATACTTTCTCCAGGTCTCCTCTTCTCATTGCCTGGTCATCACCGGACATTCGAACTCGGCGGCATGAAAACTAACGGAAAAGCCATCGCCGTTCACACTCTCATTTTCTTCGCTGCTTATACGATCTTGATCCTCGCCGTCAATCTCCATATCACAACCGGTTGATTTTGGGTTTTTTCTAGCTAATTAAAGGTTACACCTTTTTCTAAATCTGGGTTCTACAGAAATCTTATGAAAGTTTGTATCTTTCTTTTATAGAGTTTTTACTTGATCTGTTGGATACTTGTATTGTTGCTATTAAGGTAAATCAAAAATTGAACCTTTTTATTGTTTGGTTCTATCTTTTCTTGAGCTGCTTTGAGTTCAATAAGTCACAAGAGATCATAAATGCTTAGAGTTTAGAAATGGAATTGTGAATTACAAAAATCAAAGATTATTTGTTTACAACCTCTTTTGTCACTCTGATTGAAACCAAGAGCCAAGAATCAGAGATTAGCAACAACATTAAAAAAGCAGAAAAAGGCCAACTCTGAATCCAAAGAAGCTGCCTTATGTTATTATACTAACAAGATCAGAAATGGATGTGAATTTGTATGGCTATGATCAAGATAGTAAGTATACAGAAGTAAATAATGGCATGAACCAAAATAGAAATCCCACTTGTGCTCATGTTCCCAAACTCCATCACTCTTGTCCTTGCAGGTAACTGAAAGAGCAATCCTGGAGATAGTAAGATGAACAAAGCTACTGCTACAATCACTGGTCCCCAATCTGCACTCATATCTCCAAAAGATCTGTAATCTTCTCTTGTATGAATTGTAGATGAAAATGGAAGTTAAAAGCTTGAGAATAGACAAGTTTGTAATGTTTATGTAGAGTTATTGGTTTCTTGGTGACTAAGGAGAAGAATTAGTTTAGATGCTAAGCTTTGTGAAGGTTACAAAGGAAAGGTATTGTATTCTTGAAGTGGGTTTTGCTTTACAGATCGTTCTTTGTATGTGTTCTCTGCTTTTGATGTGTTGCTTTTGTTAAAGAAAAGTGTAATCAATGTGTAAAAGATGATATCACTAATTGTGTAATAGTTTTCAATTCATTAACATTAACTTTAAAACATACCAAATACAAACTTAATCTTCATCATCAAAAGGTCTGTTATCAAAATCTTCTCTGTCTTCAGCTAATTCAGGACAATACCTTTCAGACAAAATCTCAACTTGTTCAGCAAATGTTTTGCTAACTGGTGTACCAATATGAAGCACCATCTGGTTCCAACGCTTTCTACAAGCTTCACCATCTCTATTATCCAAAAGATTATCCCAATCAACATCATCAACACAAGCAGCATCAAGTTTCACAAGCTCTTCCAAGAGTCTATAATCATCTACATTAGCCCATACTCCTTTAGCAACCATTGGTGATGTTAACTGTTTATACCATTTCTCACAGCAATACACATGATCTCTTGTTCCATGTTGGTCACTTATTGCCATCCAAGGAATATTATCTCTAAGCATCCCATGTTTTGAATGCTTTTCTTCAAATGCTTTCATTCTAATATTTTTGTTGACAAGATCAAACAGAGTTTGATACTCTTCTCTTGTCCAATTTCCTTTCTTCATATTCATTCTTACTCTCCTCCAAGTATCTTTGACATGGACTCTGTGTTTACCCATTGCATCTCCTAGTGTTTTCCAATCATTCCCATGTTTCTTTTGAAACTCTTTAACAAGTTCCAAATCTTCTTTTGTCCATACACCTTTGGAACTTTCTTCAAACATATTATGTGCTCTATAGTATATACTTGCATGTGGTCTCCAAGGTAAAGCTGTTGCAATTTCTTTCCAACAACCTTTAACTTGTGGGTGTGCTTTGCAATTTAGAATCATGTTTAATCCTTCATCACCTAAAGCATGATTGTCTATGTATTCTAATACAGCTTGCTTTAGTATTGCATCTTCTTCCTTTGAAAATCTCTTTCCTCTCACTAGCTCAACTTCTTCTTCTTCTTCTTCTTCTTCTCCTTCTTCAGCTTCTGTATCTTCATCTTCTTCAGCAGGGAAAACTTCAACTTGGTCAGAGAATTTAACCTTTTTTGTGCTTTTCCTTGATGGGGTTGTTACATCTTTATCACTCTCAATACTCTTTTGTTTCTTCTTCCTTTTCTTCTTTGCATCTTCTGTAGAATTCTTGTTGTTTTCTTCCTCTTGCTTCTTCTTCTTCTTTGACTCTTTTGTGGAGTTCAAGTCGTTTTCTTCAGCCTCTGAATCCTTTCTTTGTTTCTTCTTTTTCTTCTTCTCTGAGTCCTTGTTGTTTTCTTCAACCTCTGAATCTTCACTTTTCTTCTTCTTCTTTGCATCACTTGCAGAGCTAAAGCTGGTTTCTTCAACCTCAAAATCCAAACTTGGTTTCTTCTTCTTCTTCTTCTTCTTCTTGATTTCACTATCTGTGTTTTCATCAGCTTTCAAATCACTATCATCTCGCTTTCTCTTCCCATTCCTTTGGCTTTCTTCGTTGCTATCAGCTTCAAAGTCAAGCTTTAACTTCTTATGTTTCTTCTTAGATTTCTTCATACCATCTTCACCTTCAGAATCAACCTTTGTCCCCTTAATCTTCTTTAAGCCATCCTCGAGCTCAGAATCAACCTTCTTCTCCTTATGTTTTTTCTTAGATTTCTTCACAACACCATCCTCACCTTCAGAAGCAACCTTAATCTTCTTAACACCATCCTCAGGCTCAGAATCAACTTTCTTCTCCTTGTGTTTCTTTTTTGATTTCTTCACACCATCCTCAGATTCAGAATCAAACTTAATCTTCTTAACACCATCCTCAGGCTCAGAATCAACCTTCTTCTCCTTATGTTTCTTCTTTGATTTCTTCAAACCATCCTCACCTTCAGAATCAACCTTAATCTTCCTAACACTATCCTCAGGCTCAGAATCAACATTCTTCTCCTTATGTTTCTTCTTTGATTTCTTCACACCATCCTCACCTTCCGAATCAACCTTTGTCTCCTTAATCTTCTTCACAACATCCTCAGCTTCAGAATCAACATTCTTCTCCTTATGTTTCTTCTTCGATTTCTTCTTAACTACAACTTCTTCACCCAAATTCTCTTCTTTACCCGCACCGATAGCCTCATCGTCTGCAGTATTTTCTCGACTTTTCTTCTTCTTCTTCTTCTTCACAGGATCGTGCTCTGTAACTTCGGCTCTCTCAGAATCGAACATAATCTCACTCTTCTTCCTTTCCTTAGGCATCTCTCAGATTCCGACGAACTCTGTTCGCACAATTTGCTGCGATCAATGAGAGAAAAGAGTAACTTAAAACCCTAACAAGTAATCCGACTCTTCGATTATAATTTTTTTGGGCTATGGGCTTATGTAAAAGGCCCAGTTATTAAGCCCCAAAGCTGTTAACCGGTTCATTAATAAGAAATTAACCTCTTTGATCTCAAACTCATACATTTACTTCTTTAGTATTAACATCGGTACTATATTGATTTATTAAAAAATATTAATTTATAATGATTAATAATTTATAGAAAGACAAAATAATATTTTAGAAAAATATTAACAAATCAAATATTACTATATGGAAATTATATTGTATTATGTTTTTGTTGAAAGCTCAATATGCTTGTTTAATATCTTTTTTTAGATCAATTTCTTTTTCAGTCAAAATAATTTGATGTACTTAATTACAGCTTAATCTTACTAAATAATTTTGTATTTTATAACTGCAAAGTTATAGGATGAAAATGTAAATTAAGAATATGATTATAATCTTATTTTGGATAGATTCAAAATTGGGACCAAAAATTTTATCTATTTTATGAAAGAATTAGACGATATACCACGCATGGAATATACTATAAAATATATTTTTAAAATTATGGTAATATGATTTAAACTTTACATATAAATATATAAACTTTTAAATAATAATTATGAAATTTTTTAATAAATATAAACATGTAAATATCGAAGTAAAGTGTGATGACATAACAGAAAATATATAATTATATATTCTAAATTATCAATTTTACAAAATAACAAAAATATATTTATTATGTTACATATTATATTCAAAGTTTTTTGAAAATATATTTTCATAGACTAAAACTAAAAATGAATTTGGTAAATTAAATTTAAATAAAAAAAGAATTTCCTAATTTAAATGAGAAAATAATCTTTGAGAAGATTTTGGTAAAAAAAATTTAGTATATTATATGTGTATATTTAAAGTATTAGTGTGACTTTTATTTTATTTAAATAGATTATATGACGTATAAATACTTGCTAATGACATATCATATAATTTATTACAAAGTAGAAGTTTCTTGTTTTTTTTAAGTCTTCCTTTTAATATATAGGAACCAAATGCTACTTGATTTACTAAACTGAATTAGATTGAGCAGGATTGAGTTTTGTTGCACAAAGGAAAGTTTCTGAATTAGGAACAAAACTTGGTAAGAAATTTTTAGTTAAGAGGATGCAATCATGCAAACAAAGCATCTAGTAATTATATTCTAATTTTTTTTTTCTGCATTTGCAATATGCTTAAAAATTGGATATTTGGGTTCTATATGAAATGAAGAAACAGTTTTGTAGCATGTTTTTGTTTTTGGGTTAAATGCTCTTTGGATTTGAAGTTCTAGATGAACTTGGTCAACAATATATAAATGTTAACAAAGATATTAACTTGGATCAATATGAACAACAAAGATTCTACTTCTTGATTTGATTATTTTGGTCTCTCCTTCTTGATGGATTCGGTAACCTAAGTCTTCTTATGCCAAGAAGAGACCAAACAAGGAAGTAAACTACACAAATTGAACAATTTTATCTACTAATAATATACATTTTTGGTCATATGCTACATCATTAACCTTTTTTAGTTAAACAAAAATAACCCATTAAGAAAATTTGATAACTTTTAAATAAAAAATTGGTGTTTAACGAATCATATAATGTATTTTTGGAAAATGAGTCATATTGTGTTGTTATTTGAAGTTTTCAAAGATTAGGAGAATATGCATGATATCATCATCAAATTGAAAAACATATAACATGAAAACATTGTAATTAAATGACAAACAGAAAGTAAAGCTAAAGAAGTCATCCAAAAATTGGGAGACCTAATCTCAACTACCAAAAATATACATTAGTGTTTGTTGTGTTAGGTCATTTATTCAGTCACCTAACCCTAACTATATGATGATATATGCTAAAAACTCATTTATAGAAAAAAAAAGAAAAACTTTATATTAGTTAATGAATTTTATTAAATACATCTTTTGATCAAGACCGTCCAAGTATTCTCCTTCACATTTTTCTCACATTTTCTCTAAACACAAGACAAGATTTTTATGAGTTTTTGTGGGGTCCAATTCAATCACAATCCTCTTTAATTTCACCATATATATCTTATGAGAACTCAACTTCACTTCATAACATTTCAACTCTTGTGAATTAACAAAAAAAAGTTTCCATTTTTACACAAAACCCATTTTGCTATTTTCTATTTTCTCTCCATTTTTGGGATCAAAAATGGTTTGTGATTTGTGTTTATTGTTTATTCAATATAGAAGTCTTTAAGAATCTGTTTAGTTATGTCACTCTTCTTTTGTGTCTTTAGGTTGCTGAAAACAAGAACAAGGAAGTAACACTCTCTGCATCAATGGATAACATCAAAGAAGCTAATAATGTTCATCTTGAAGTTCTTCAAAAGGAACCAGCTTTAGTTAAACCTGAATCAGAAACAAGAAAGGGTCTTTACTTCTTGTCGAATCTTGATCAAAACATAGCTGTGATTGTTCGTACAATCTACTGTTTCAAATCTGAAGAAAGAGGGAATGAGGAAGCAGTTGAAGTGATCAAGAAAGCTTTAAGTCAAGTTCTTGTTCATTACTATCCTCTTGCTGGACGTCTTACCATTAGTCCTGAAGGTAATTGTTTCAGTTTCAGTCTCTATTTTGTTTAAATTCAGAAAATAACTTATGTCTTAAATGATGTGAATTTTCAGGTAAACTTACAGTGGATTGTACTGAAGAAGGAGTTGTGTTTGTGGAAGCAGAAGCAAACTGTAAAATGGATGAGATTGGTGATATTACAAAACCTGATCCTGAAACTTTAGGGAAACTTGTTTATGATGTTGTTGATGCTAAGAACATTCTTGAGATTCCTCCTGTTACTGCTCAGGTTTGATTTAACTCTTTTCTTCTTCTTCAAGTAATCTTTTTTTTGTTTCTTAGGGCTTTTTAGATATTGATTTGTTAGGGTTTTAACAGGTGACTAAATTCAAATGTGGAGGGTTTATTCTTGGACTATGTATGAATCATTGTATGTTTGATGGTATTGGAGCTATGGAGTTTGTTAACTCATGGGGTCAAGTAGCTAGAGGCTTACCATTAACAACTCCACCATTCTCAGATAGAACTATTCTCAATGCTAGAAGCCCTCCAAAGATTGAGAATCTTCATCAAGAATTTGAAGAGATTGAAGATAGATCAAACATCAACTCACTTTACAGCAAAGAACCAACTCTCTATAGATCATTTTGCTTTGATCCAGAGAAAATCAAGAAACTTAAGGTCCAAGCAATGGAGAATAGTGAATCTCTTCTAGGTAATGCCTGTACAACTTTTGAAGCCTTATCTGCTTTTGTTTGGAGAGCAAGAACTAAGTCATTGAAGATGTTAAGTGATCAAAAAACAAAGCTTCTCTTTGCTGTTGATGGTAGAGCTAAGTTTGAGCCTAAATTACCAAAAGGTTACTTTGGAAATGGAATTGTTCTTACAAACTCAATCTGTGAAGCAGGAGAACTTATTGAGAAACCATTGAGTTTTGGTGTTGGATTAGTTAGAGAAGCTATTAAGATGGTGACTGATGGATATATGAGATCTGCAATTGATTACTTTGAAGTAACAAGAGCAAGACCTTCACTTTCTTCAACACTTTTGATCACTACTTGGTCAAGATTAGGGTTTCATACTACAGATTTTGGTTGGGGAGAACCAGTTTTGTCTGGTCCAGTAGCTTTGCCTGAGAAAGAAGTAACTCTGTTTTTGTCTCATGGAGAAGAGAGAAGAAGTATTAATGTTCTTCTTGGACTTCCTGCTTCTGCCATGGATGTGTTTCAAGAACAGTTTCTACAGATCTAATATACAAAAATCAAAATCAAATATATATTGTTGAAACCTATTCGTTTTTTCTCTGTTTTTTTTTGCTTGTTTACTTTTGCTGAATTATCATTATTATTATCTCTATCTTAAATTTGTACCTATCTCATATGTTATCCTCAGTCATAAATTTTATAATATATTTATATTACCAACTTTACTTTTTTTTTTTGTATTTTGCAATTTCTGCTGAATTATCATATATTTATGTAATATTTATATATTTTTGCTTGATTTAATTATGAAACTTCTGAGAAATAAAAATAAAATCTGTATATATAAAGCAAAGTTTAAATATAAAGAAGAAATAATAATAAGAAGAAGACAGAACAGAGTAATGCTGTTCATGTTTTAAGGACATATAGTTTGCTTTTAGTGTTTATGTAATTCCTTGCCACACAAGTCAAGATTCTTCTGTAAAGGTTTGAAATTTAGAGCAGTAAACCCATAGACACAAAGATTAGACATTTTGGATATAAACAAGACCTGGTCTGTTGTAGTTTTATAGCCAGGAACATTGCAGGAATCTGAAGAGCTTCTGATCAAGCTTACCTGACAAGAAGCCATTACAGAACTCTTGTCTGCTTCTTCTGTAGCACAAGAGATACCTTCTAAAGATGTTATGTCTACCTTGTAGAGTCCAATTTCATTCGTTGTTCGATTTGCAGAAAATGTTATCATCTCTCTAGTTCTTGATGAAGCTACATTGAATCTGCAGTTTATGTTAACTTCTACACCTGTTGAAAACAAAAGTAAGAAACAGTTTTTGAGTTCCATGTAATGATTTGAGAGAATGTTGATTAGATTCTTTACCAGACATGAAGTAACTGTGTTTGGAGAAACTATTGTTGAAGCAGATGTCACAATAAACAAGACCCATTAGAGTAATATTTGCATTTGGATTTGGATTGGATGAAGATTGTTTTAGAGGAAGAGAGTTTAAGAAGAGAAGTTGAAGAAGTAACATAAGGATTATCAGTTTCTTTGCCATTGTCCACAAGCTTGAAGAGATTTTTCAATTGTTTGGATAAAACACTTGTTTAAAGATGAGGTTTTGTTTCTTTCTTTGTGGTTGATGTAACAAACAGACAAAAAATGGGACATGAAGTTTAACCAAAAAATAAAAAAACAAAACAAAGATAAGACAAGAAGTGGTAGAAACTCCATTGAAACAAAGCTTCAAGATTGTCTTTTCTTGTACATACATAAAACTTAAGACTTTTGTGGACAAAGAGATGGGCAAAGAGAGAAGTTTATGGGGTGAATGTACTGTGGTGAAAGGTTTTAAATTATTCCTTATGAGATTAACATAAATAGTATATATTTTAGATTTTTGTGGTTTTCCTGAATCTAATTGTCTGATTTTGGATCGATCTCCACAATCTCCTAATATATAATATTTTAAGTAAAATTACATGTGAAAGATGTAGGTTGTGTTTTACATTTTGTTGTCAACAACATTTGCAGTATATTGAATTTGAATCCATGTAATAACACATAGCACTAGATTATAAGTCATGGATGGTTGGTTGTGTTTCATATTTATTGAGCTCTGAAGATGCTTTTTGTGTTGTTAAGGGTTTTTGTCTATGGACCCAAAAAAATAGCTACCATGGAAAAGAGAATGTGGAGAAGGTAAGCCACTTGTGTATATGTATGGACCATTGAACTAAAGTGTAACAATCATATCATAATTATTATTCATAATTAAGTGGTTTGGAGAAATGACTATCTAGAAATCGATAAGCCAAACCATGATATTTTCCCGGTTAAGATTTGGTTCTTGATGAATTATAGAGAACATGTATTGAGTTCAAAAGGGCTTAAAGAGCAAAGCCAAAGTTTTGAACTTAGAAACATGCTAGTTCAAAAGTTGAGGTGCTTTGTAATGATTTTTTTTTATTTTTTTGTATGAACTTACAAATTGTCAAATGAGTATTTATTTCGCTAGCGGCCCTCCTCACCCGCAACCTCCGTCTTTCCCTTTATCCTCTGACGCAAACCAGACTCTGATTTCACCTTCAACCGAACTTCACCTTCCTGTACCTCGTGGTTTGGACCGTCGAGGGTCATCTCTGGTCCGTCTGGATCTCAACCACAAGCCAAGACCACACCCCCTTTTCTCTTTGCCGGTGCTAATGCTTGTAGATTGGACTTTTGCAACGGTAAAGCGGTTCACCGCCGCTGGTGTTGCGTACACTACGACTCTCTCGGTATTGGTAAGCCTCATCCTTCTCGTCTCGTAAATGCTCATGCTATGTTTCATCTGTTTAGTGTGTGTAGTCGGTTTGGGTCGGATTTTTTCTCCGGTAAAGCGGCAATTTGCCGTCGTTGCAGCTGCGCCGACCTCTTAACCTCTACAAACGGCAAGTTGGCAGGTCGAAGTTTCTCCTTTGTTAGATCAGATTTTAAGTACAAGGTAAGTCTCTATCTTTGTTTAAAGGATGAGACGCTTTGGTACGTCTCTGGTCTCCAAAGCGATCGATTACCATATTACTCCTTTTGTGAGAGTCTCCATCGAGATACTTCAATTTCTGGGAATTGTCTGTTTGTCCAAGCCACAAAAATCAGGCTTAGATTTCCGATTGTTTATGAACAGTGCCATTACTTAGATGCTAGAGACTTCAGTTATCCCCGGTACGGTATTACCGTAGGTTCAAGAAGTCTTTGGTCACTACTTGTGGTTAAACTATCATTTGCTCATGGATTACCGAGTTTCGAAGGGTCAGATCTTTGGTCACTACTTGTGGTTAAACTATCTTTGTCACCATTGAAGAAAACCTTATTTCTTTTGGCAAAAAAAGTAGGTCGACCATGGTTTTCGTTATGAAGACGTGTATATCCAAGAATTTAATCATCCTATCAATCTTTTGCGCTTTTATTAATTTTTCTACTTGTTACTTTTGGTATCAAACCTTATGTATTTGTCGTATACGACAACGTTAATGCTTATATAACCGACTAGTTATAAAATGAAAACGTTGTGCAAAAAAAAAATATTTATAGCCTAACATTATTAAAATAGATCATATTCACAACACATGTATCATAAATTATAACTGTTTATTAACAGAGTATGAATGTAACTGTCTAGTCAAACATCCAAGTACAAATACAATAGTATAGTTCATAAGTGTTTATTTGTATGCACATGTTATAAGTTATAAAAAAAAGACCAAACAATATTTCAAAATGAAATGTCATAGTAACTGTTTAAGCTTCAACTTCTCCTCTTTAATTAGAACATTGCAATGTGAGTAAAGATCTCAAAAACCACTACAGAATTCTATCACCAAGTTTATAAGAATCAGCTTCAAGAGTTAGAGAAGGACCAGAGATATCATGCTCCTGTTAACTTCAATGGTGGATATTTTGAGAGTACTACTAACTGTTCTACTCTCAGACAAGATGAACATGTAGCTACTGAAGTTTCAGTTAATGTCCTTTCCTCTAGAGTCTGTTTAAAATCACTAACTGCCAAAATTCTTGCAACTTCTTTCCTTCTTCTTGGTTTTGATCATATAACATAAAAAACACAAATACTTTTGGGACATAATCATTTGGGCTAACTCAATAATGTACTTATCTTGTGGGCCGTAATAAACCGGAAACATAAATGTAAGTGACCTACCAAACCAATTTAAATTGACAAGTTGGTTAGTGGGAATTTTAAAATTGTAATTCCGGTTTTGTAAATAATTTTAATAAGTACATTTTAGTTCATAATTTGGTGGATCTGACTCACGTGCCAACAATAATCTAAGTTATTCTCATTATCTTTACAGCTATATATTGCTTAATCACACGTTATCTTTTCTTGCAAGAAATATTTTAATTTAATCAATATAAGCATTTATTATTATTATTACATATATATATATATATTTAAAAATAATCCACTTTAAAACAAACATTATAAATTTAGAAAAAGACATAAACACCTATTTGTTCTACTTAATCTTAAAACTGCTATGATTAACAAACTATGCCACTTGTTTTTTTTAAAGAAAAAAGAAAACAAATTATAAAGAGACGTGGAAGATAAAATTATCTCCAATGACTAGACAACACGTATATACCAGATCACAGAAAAGGCGGGAAGAGACTTTTGCTGACGTGGAAAGGAATATTCGAATACAAAGATCCAGCTCCTTCTTCTCTTCTATTTTTTATATAAATAGAGATTCTTTGCTCGCAAAAAAAAAAACAGAATTAGTCACAGAGATCTCTCCAAATCCCTAATTGAATCTACTTGCAAGAATGGCTCTTCGTACTGTTCTCGTCTCCGACGTCCCTAGCCTCCCGGAGTCTGTCTATGGATTAACCGAAGGTTTGTGTCTTTCTGTTTTTCGGTTATTGGGCTATTTCGTTGTTGTTACTGATTTTTTTTTGAATTTTTGGGAGTATAGGTTTAGATTTGAGCAAACCAAATTCGTTTAAGCTTCCTGGATTTTCTGTGATTGGACATAGAGGAAACGGTATGAATGTGTTGCAATCTTCTGATCGGAGAACTAGAGAGTTTAAAGAAAACTCTATTCTTTCATTCAACTCCGCCGCTAAATTTCCCGTCGATTTCATTGAGTTTGATGTTCAGGTTGGTACTCCGATCTATATTCCTCCTTCTTGAAAACTAGGATCGTTTCAAATTCACTTAGGCTAATCTAATACTTGGGTTTTGGTTTCTTGATTTGGGAATTTTTGCGGGAAGAAGATCTCTTTTTATTCTTTATATGAATATGAGACAGCCATAGAAGAATTTCCAGGAAAGTGAAACGACAAGCTTTGTGTGAATTTTTCTTTTGTAGGTGACAAAAGATGATTTTCCAGTTATTTTCCATGATGATTTCATCTACTCGGAAGAAAATGTGAGTCTACATTGCTACTTTTCTTAATGCTGGATAGTGTTTTCCTTAGATCTTGGCTGATTGATTTGGTGTATGATGTTATTGTGTTCAGGGTATTGTTAATGAGAGTAGAGTAACGGATTTGAATCTCTCTGAGTTCCTCCTCTATGGACCTCAAAAGGAAACTGAGAAAATAGGAAAGACTCTGATGAGGAAATCCAAAGAAGGCAAGGTTTTGAAATGGGACGTTGACTTGGATGATTCCCTTTGCACTTTACAAGAAGCTTTTGAACGAGTTGAACAAACTTTGGGGTTCAATATTGAGCTGAAATTCGATGATCACATAGTCTATGAAAGAGAGTTTCTCATCCATGTCCTGAGAGCAGTTCTGCAGGTATGCTCAATAATACTTATTAGTGTTGAAAAAGTAGAGCCATTTGTCTCTACAGGACTTAACAGTAATTGGAATAACCTATTGGATCCTTTGCCTTAATTATTCAAACTACAGGTTGTATTTGATTATGCTAAAGACAGACCAGTAATCTTCTCAAGTTTCCAACCAGATGCAGCACAGCTTATAAGGGAACTGCAGAGCACTTACCCTGTATGTTCCATTCTCTTTATTTTCTTTGATTTTCGTCAATACTATCTCTGTGGTATATACATTACCACAGAGATCTTAGCCAAGAATGATTGTACAGTATCCTGAAATTTCACCAAATATATCCATTTGATGCAATAGCTAATTATAATTCTGGTTTGTTTTCTGAACTGAAACCAGGTTTTCTTTCTGACTGATGCGGGTAATGATATTTATAAAGACGAGAGAAGAAACTCACTTGAAGAAGCCATTAAAGTTTGCTTGGAAGGAGATCTTCAAGGCATTGTATCAGAGGTAAAAGGAGTGTTCAGAAACCCAGCAGCCATAACCAAGATCAAAGAATCTAACCTCATTCTTTTCACATACGGCAAACTCAAGTAATATTATAATCTTATTTGCTATATTGTTGTTGGATCCGATCATATCACTGATATTATTATCACTTATGGTTGTTGTAGTAATGTGGGAGAAGCAGTGTACATGCAATATGTGATGGGGATTAAAGGAGTGATTGTAGATTTTGTTAAAGAGATTACAGAGTCAGTGACACTAATGATGATAAGACCATCATCATCATTATCATCATCACCTTCCAATGATGATGATGTTGCCATTACAAGACCTGAGTTTTCACAGAAGGAGATTGCTTTTCTTCTCAAGCTTCTATCTCAGTTGATACAACATTGATCATCATCTTTCTAACTTTTGTTTGTCTTATTCTTCGGGGTGTTTTATTTTAATAGCTGAATTGTAAATAATTCTTTAATTTTCTTTCTTTTATATTGATTTAATTATACAAGAGCTAAATAATAAGTCGCATAGACATATTTATCCTTAAAGGTCAAAAATCATAGGCAGCTCATTAATTCAAAAAAGAAATTTGATCATTTTGATGTTATTAGTAAAATATTACATAACTTATGCAACACCAAATTTAAAATTTTTGTCCACTTATTATTGTTAAGGAAACTTTAAGTTTTTTTTTCAGTTTAAGAAAGCAATAAAAAGTAAAATTTAAGTTTTTTTCAGTTTGACCAAAAATTATGGCCTATCATAGCTTACTAATTCTAAAATTTTTGGCCATGTTTATGTTATTGGTAAAAACTAGGTCTGTGATTTTTTTTTCCGAACCGAACTGCGTTTTCGGTTTTCGGAATGATTTAAGAATAAAGGTTAATAAGGATCGGAATTGTTTATAATTTACAGTAGGTTACCGCTGATTTCAGTATGGTTAACCGAGTTTGAACCGAAGTATATAAGCAATCTTATTTTATTGCATTTCATTTTAACCTAACACTAAAAAAATTTGCTTTAGTAAGATTCCTTAGAGTCTTTTTAAAACTACATTGGATTTAAATTTGTTAATTATAACTATGCATTAATTGATCATAGTTTAACAGTAACGTCAGAATCACTAGATTTTTGAATTAGTTGGTTATAATCCATGATTTATTTGCCAATTTGACAAAATATAAAACTTGCTTTAGTATGATTCTTTAAAAAGTCTCTATAACAACTAGGGGTGTACATTTCGGGTACGAGTCGGGTAATATCGGGTACNCGGGTCGGGTAGTAAAAATTGATACCCATAAATACCCGAACTTGTAATATATAGGGAAAATGTGAATAATTTAACTAATATGAATAAAAATTAATAATTTATAACTAAGTATTATTTATTTTATTCATTATTTCTTATAGATTTTTTGATCAATTTTTTAAAATTGTAACAATAAACGTAAATAAAGCATAAATTATAACATTGTAATATCTACTAGATTTTATATTTTGTTAAATCATAAAA
>OVBE01006426.1:0-19563 GCA_900406425.1 Iberis pinnata | reverse complement strand
ATAATTATTTTTGAGTAATTTAAAAAATACCACAAAATAAGTTTAAATTTTAAAAATATCTTACAGTCCCAATTATTTTTAAAATACTATTAAAAAAATTTTCTTTCAAAAATATCACAAATATAATGGCATAAAATGTAAATTTGTAGGTTTGGATTTACTTATTAAAATTTTTGAATTAGTTTTGAAAAATTATAGTTTAAATTTGTGCTATTTTTTTAAAAAACGTTAATTTTATAATATTCTTAAAATCATTCGAAAGTGGGAGATATTTTTGAAATCCAATAAAAAAAATGTANCTATTTTTTAAAAAAACGTTAATTTTATAATATTCTTAAAATCATTCGAAAGTGGGAGTCTGGGAGATATTTTTGAAATCCAATAAAAAAAATGTAGTATGGTTTTAGGCGGACTTATAACAGAAATAAACTATGTAAATGGAAGGAGTATGAGACTTGGAAGCCCGAATGAGTAACCAAACTTAAACTTAAACTGAAGCCCAAAAACAAACTTTTAGGATTCATCATTTTCAGTTTCTTTCACCTCCCCCATCTTCTTCAAACCCACCGGCTTAGCAGCAGCCGCCTAAACCCTAGTTAGCCACACCCAAGGAAGAAACCTAACGTCACTATTCTCTGATATTGAATCGTGGCTCAGGATAATCTCCGTGAAAAGAAATGGCTTCTCCTCTGGAGTCTATTCTCCCCATATCTGTCTCAGTCTCGACAAGCTCTACTCTAGACAGGGTTCGGATCTTTCGCCATGAAATTCCGGAGATCCTCCAGCATTCTGGTGAGCTTTCACTTTTTATTTTTCCGACGTTTTCGTCTTGATCAATTTAATAGCAAGCTTTGAGTATACCCAGGACCAAACTCGGCCTCAAAAGTATTTAGGGATATGAATCATGGCATTGAAGTTGGATCTATGTCTCTTATTAGAACAACTAGATGTTGATTGTGAATTGACTTTAGGCCTAGAACATTGTTCCTAGAAGTATTATCTCCTAGTTACTTGAAGTATCTTCAAATCATTTATCACATTGAACTGGATTTGTTCTTAGAAAAAGTCTGTGTAGTAGACCATTTCATTAGATACTTCAATTCCTGCACCCCAGATTTATTGGAGTAAGCATGCTATGGTTGTAGGAGTTTTTAATTCAGCAAGATCTTGCACCTAAAATATCCATTTCCTCTCTTTACTGGGAATTTCACCCTCTACATCGTTCTAATAACAGGTGATATAAATTATTTACCTGCAGATATGACGTCTGATATTATCCATGTTCTGGTTGATATGATATTCCAAACTTTGGCTATATATGATGATCGTGGATCACGGAGTGCTGTGGACAGTTTGATTGTGAAGGGCTTAGATAATGTTACTTTTATGAAAAATTTTGCAGCCATACTTGTACAAGTTATGGAAAAGCAGCGGAAATTTTGTAATGGCGCCATCTGTTACAGACTACTAACATGGTCATGTCTTCTGCTGGAAAAAAGTCAATTTGCTACAGTTTCGAAGAATGCTTTTGTTAAAGTAGTGTCAACGCAGGCTGCATTACTTCCGATTATTATTGAGAGCTCTTTCCGCATGCAGAGGGCTTGTAAAAGAATTGTGTTCCATTTGTTTTCTCAGGTTTGGATTGGCTACATTTTGCGTTCAATGTAGTAATCTACTATGTTAACTATAACTGCAAGAATTTCTGGTTGTTGTTTTTGTAGTCACAAGCTATCTACAATTTGTATATGGATGAAGTTAAAAATTCCAGGATTCCATATAAGGATACCCCTGAATTATTAGGGCTACTCCTGGAGTTCTCTTGTACGTCTGCTGTTCGATTTGAACAGTCAAAGGTATATCAAAATTCACTTATTCCATTCACTTTGCTTCTAAAGCATGCTTCATTTCCAAATGGGATTTTATAAGGAGTCTAACTAGAAATTTAACATAAAGTTGTTTCATTTTCGCTCGCAGGCCATATTTGTTGAGATCTATGTTAAAGATGTCCTGAATTCTAGAGAAAAGCAAAAACATAATCTTAGTAAATGTTTTCAACCTCTTCTTCTGCGCTTGTCACATGACGAATTCCAAACTGTCATTCTTCCCACAGCAGTTAAAATGCTGAAACGCAATCCAGAAATTGTCCTGGAATCAGTTGGATTTTTATTAGCAAATGTAAACATTGATTTAAGTAATTATGCCCTGGAACTGCTACCAGTTATATTACCACAAGCACGACATGTGGATGAGGACAGGCGTGTTGGAGCTTTGTCAATGGTTAGGTGCTTAAGTGAAAAATCAAGTAATCCTGATACCATAGAAGCAATGTTTGCATCAGTTAAAGCTGTAATTGGAGGTTGGTCTTTATGACTTTTTGATCATAAATTTGTTTGACTCTGAGGTTACTTTAGAATTCTTCGTTAAATAATTCTATGAGTCTGATTCTGTCTAGGCAGGGTGGTAGTTGGGTTATAATGCTTACTGACATTATACGGTGAGTTGTGTGCTTTTTTGTCTTAAGGTTCGGAAGGAAGACTTCAATCTCCACATCAGAGAATTGGAATGGTAAATGCTATACAAGAACTAGCTGGTGCTCCTGAAGGAAAGTATATTGGTTGTTTGTCGAACACAATATGCACCTTTCTCATTTCCTGCTTCAAGGATGAAGGTGGAATATTAGTTCATATCCCAATTGTCTTCATTTTCTTTGCATGTATCTTTCAACTCACACCTTATTGCACCTTATTTCATTTGCTAAATGATTACTGTTTTGTGTTATAGGAAATGAAGATGTAAAACTTTCAATTTTGTCTGCTCTATCTTCCTGGGCATCACAATCTTCTGATACCATCCGACCAAATTTAGTTTCTTTCATTGCTGCTGGTCTCAAGGAGAAAGAAGCTCTGAGGAGGGGGCATCTCCGCTGTTTACGGATTATATGCAGAAATCCTGATAGTATATCACAGGTCTCGTTACAGACATCTTTCCTGGATTCTATTATCTTAACCATTTCATTAACTAAGTACGCCACTGCACATATAATCCAGATATCAGACTTGCTATCACCTTTAATTCAACTTGTAAAGATGGGATTTACGAAGGCAGTACAACGTCTGGATGGAATATATGCTCTGCTGATCGTTTCGAAGATTGCTGCCTGTGACATCAGAGCAGGTTCAAACTAGCAGTTTTTTTGTCATATGACTTTGTTTTATTGTGATCTTAATGCCCTGCGTTGTTTTCTCCTTATTCATCTTTATTTTTTCTGTACTCCAGAGGATGCTATGTTGAAGGAGAAACTATGGACTTTGATATCTCAAAATGAGCCCTCAGTTGTGCAAATTACTTTGGTAATATCTCTAGACTTCTGTAATTACTTCTTATGTTCCCTGTTCCTGCAATGGCAGGGTACCAACCTTTTTTCCTGTTCTTATCTCTGCATGTCACAACTGAAAGGCCTCAAAACTATCAAGTGATGATTGTGTAGCATGTGTGGACCTTCTTGAGGTGCTCCTTGTGGAACACTCCTCCAGGTAAGCCTCCTGCATGATGCTTGAGATCCTTGTTTGAGTGTTTGTGCCTTACTATCTTTCCTTCCTGACTTCAGGGTTTTGGAAGCATTTTCAATGCAAGCACTATTGCAGGTGATTTAGCGAGTTCATACCTTTCAAGTCGGCTCTCCCTGTTTTGTACTTGATATCAATTTTTCTGTGCAGTTGCTTCTCTTTCTACTTTGCCATCCAAGCTGGAATGTTCGTAAAACAGCTCACAATTCTGTTATGAAGATTGTTCTTGCAACTCCACAGCTTGCCAGTACCCTTTTAGACGAGTTCTCTGATTTCCTTTCCCTAACTGGGGAAAAAATCATTTCTTCTAGAAACAGGTACAAGTGATAATCTCTTTCTTAAATTCCTTTTCCTCACCTAGCAGACCTCTTCGTGTTCTGTCTTTAATTAGCTCACTTTTTCTTTGATATTGGGTTTTAATAAATAAAATTTTGATTTATTTGACGTTTTGGAAGGTTTTGGACAAAAATGCTAGTCACGATTTACTAATTCTAGGAACTAATTTGGCACCTCTATAGTGACACAGATATTTCCATGGCTCCACCTGCCTTCGTCCCTTCTGTAGAGGTGTTAGTGAAGGCTTTGGTTGTTATTTCATCTGCAGCGGTTGCTGAACCTCCAAGCTCATGGATTTCTCGAGCCATATTTTGCTCGCATCATCCAAGCCTAGTTGGTACTGGAAAAAGAGATGCTGTTTGGAAGGTATCTAGGAATTTATTCATTCTGCGTCGTTAATTTGACACAATCGTCTTTCCTTTATTTGCACCTTTTAATATCTGTGTTCACCTTATGTACACAGAGACTGCAGAAGTGCCTGAAAACTTGTGGTTTTGATGTTACAACCTTTTTGTCTACCAATGGAGAGAGTGTCTGCAAGGTAATCTCATGATTTTCATTGTCTCCAAAACTTGTTCTTTTTGAATGTTGCTTGGATTTATTGACCAACAATTGTTTTGAATGAATTCTATAGAGTCTGCTTGGACCAATGGGTTTAATGAGCCCTAAAACTCTTGAACAACAAGCGGCAGTATATTCCTTGTCCACATTGATGTTGCTGGCACCACAGGATACATTTTCAGTGTTTAAGATGGTATTGCATTTTAAAGAAATTTGTTTCCTAGTTAAGAGGTTTTTGTGTGTTGATGTCTTGTGTTTTTTCTTTCTTTTAGTATTTGCAAGAACTTCCAGATCGACTCTCTCATGATATGCTTTCAGTGAATGACGTTAAGGTAAATCTCTTCACTTTTGCTGCAAGTCTTCCTATACTAGATTATGGAGTTAGCATTTTCTTTCTTCCTACTGGAGACACCTGCTGAGCTCTAACATTCAAGTGAACCATTTCATACAGCCTGCTATGGGTATCGCTTACTTTTCATCTGCAGGTTTGGTTAATGTTATTTTTTTTTTTTTTGTGTGCAGATCTTCCATACGCCTGATGAAATGCTGTCAAGTGAGCAAGGTATATATGTTGTTGCCGAGACGACTGGTACCAAATACACAAAGCAGGATCTGGTACTTACGTGTGTTTATTATAAATTTCTTTTTCATATTTGGTATACGATTCCCCCATTAGGATAGTGGATTCATTAGAAATCCTTCTTGTTTGCTGCTTTTAGAGTTCAAATCATTCTTTAAAGAAAGGCTTGGCTAGTAGAGAAGCTGCAAACTCGGGCAGGCGGGACGTTACAAAGTTGAAGAAATCTGGTACCCATCTAATGAAGCACTCTGTAGTTTTAGTATAATACCCCAATGCTGTATATATATTCTTCAACGATTTAGTTACAGCAGATAAAGGAAAGACACCAAAAGAAGAGGCACGTGAATTGATGCTCAAAGAGGAGGCCTTAGTACGGAAAAAGGTTCACAGGATACAAAGAAATCTTTCGTTGGTGCTTCATGCACTCGGGGAGATGGGTCTTGCTAATCCTGTGTTTTGTCACAGTCAGTTACCTTCTTTGGTATGTAAAAGCTTTGGTGCTTTTCCTATAAGCTGTACTTATCCATATGCTACAGAGTGAAGAAATAAATTTCAAAATCAATTATTTCTCATTCCTTGCCACTGCCATTGCTACTCCTACTGCCACTCATACCCTTTTGTTTATATTTATGAGTGATACTGTTTTTGCATTTTAGGCTCCAATTATTCTAAGGGTAGGCTCTTACACTTCTTTATCTCTTTACCAGGCTAATTTTTTGGATCCCTTGCTGCGATCTCCTATTGTAAGTGCTGAAGCCTTTGAGAACTTGGTGAAGCTTGCAAGGTGTACAGTCCAGCCGCTGTGTAACTGGGCTTTAGAAATTGCAACTGCTCTGCGTTTGATTGCAATTGAGGGAGTTGATACTCCATCTGATTTACATCTATCAGTTGACAATTCTGAGAAAACTTATGAGGGTCTTTTTGAGAGGATTATAAATGGGTTATCAGTATCTTGTAAATCAGGACCACTTCCTGTAGATACTTTCACGTTCATTTTTCCGGTTTGTTTGTTGCAATATTTGTTGGTATTATCCTAATATATATTTCCGCTGTATATTCCCTATCACTTAACGGCTGTGATTTTTTCTTGCCAGATACTGGAGCGAATTTTACTGTCACCAAAGCGGACAAAGTTTCATGATGATGTTCTTCGTATTTTGTACATGCATCTGGATCCTATGCTGCCACTTCCTAGGCTCCGGATGATATCAGTTTGGTGACTTGAACTCTGACTGTTTTAATACTGTTACAGCTTGTGTTGTATATTAATTTGTGCCATCTTTCCCTTCTTTTTGTGGAAAGTGACCTTTTTAAAGTAGCCATCTTCACTTTTTTAAGTGTGACATCTGGACTGTATATTTTTTCAGGTTCTGTATCATGTGCTAGGCATTTTTCCTGCATATCAAGCATCAATTGGACCAGCATTGAATGAATTGTGTCTTGGACTACGAGAAGATGATGTTGCAAAAGTAATTCCCCCCTCCACATAGTATTGTGTTTATAATTTTTTGTTCTATAGAGTACTATATCACTTTATGACAACAGGCGCTCTATGGAGTATATTCAAAAGATATTCATGTCAGACTGGCCTGCCTAAATGCAGTAAAATGCATACCAGCTGTTTCCAAATGCTCCCTTCCTCAGAATGTTGATATAGCAACAAACATATGGATAGCTCTACATGATCCTGAAAAGGTTAAACTTCAGAATACAACGTGATATCTAGTTATGTTTGCTATTGGTAGTAAGCTTTTATTGTACCCTAACTGTACTTGGCTGGGGCTAGCAAAGTGCTTCTCCTCTTATTGTATTTGTCGCTGCACCATCTGATGCTTTGTGATATTAATGCTTGCAGTTAGTAGCTGAAAAAGCAGATGATCTTTGGGCCCGTTATGGTTATGATTTTGGTACCGAGTATTCTGGAATCTATAAAGCGCTTTCTCATGTTAATCTCAATGTTCGTTTAGCTGCGGCTGAAGCATTGGCTGCTGCGTTGCATGAAAGCCCTACATCAATCCAGGTCACTGCATTTCTGGAGTCACTTAGTTATTGTGGCAATAAGTATGTTCTCTAAATATTAATTGCCTTTGCAGCTATCTCTTTCAACTTTATTTTCTCTGTACATCCGTGATGCTTCCACTGGCGAGGAAAACTTTGATGCTGGTTGGATAGGAAGGCAAGGAATTGCCTTGGCACTGCAATCTGCTGCTGATGTGTTAACAACAAAGGATCTTCCTGCTGTTATGACTTTTTTGATATCCCGGGCTTTGGTATTTCTTTTCATTGTGTCAAATATATGCTTCTTAAATGAAAGAACTCTCCTCACTCTTAGCCATGTTGCAAAGATTTGGTTTTGCACATCACCTGGAAACATACCATTTGNGCTTTGGTATTTCTTTTCATTGTGTCAAATATATGCTTCTTAAATGAAAGAACTCTCCCCACTCTTAGCCATGTTGCAAAGATTTGGTTTTGCACATCACCTGGAAACATACCATTTGCATTGTTTTTCAAAACCATAACTTGAAGCTATTGACTACTATTAAGAAAACTATATGATCCGAGTGCTTGTTCCATGTACAGGCTGATCCCAACACAGATGTTCGTGGAAGGATGATCAATACTGGCATCATTATTATTGATAAGCATGGCAAAGCTAACGTTTCATTGTTGTTTCCCATCTTTGAGAATTATTTAAATAAAGAGGTTTGCTCTACAAATAACTGGAAAACTGGTTTATACACAGCTTGTTTTATAATTTTTTGAGGTGCTTCTGAGATTTATCATATCTCTTATCATGCAGGCATCGAATGAAGAAGAATATGACCTTGTTCGCGAGGGTGTTGTTATATTCACTGGAGCACTGGCAAAGCACTTAGCAAAAGTGATAACTCTTCCATTAGATTAGATATCATTATAATGCACATGGTTTTCTTTTCTCTTATGTATTCACTGATGATGACAGGATGATCCTAAGGTCCATACTGTCGTGGAAAAGCTGTTGGAGGTGTTGAATACACCGTCAGAATCTGTTCAACGTGCCGTTGCAACATGCCTTTCTCCACTTGTACTATCAAAGCAAGTACGCATCCTACAAAATATGAGATCTTGCCGGAAAAAAATAATCTACTAAGAATAGCTTCTGTCATCATCACTATTTTTGTTAGGAGGATGCCCCTGCTCTTTTTTCAAAGCTCTTGGTTCGGCTTATGAAGAGTGATAAATATGGTGAGCGTAGAGGAGCAGCTTTTGGTCTTGCAGGAGTAGTTATGGGCTTTGGAATTTCTAGCTTGAAGAAATATGGTCTTATAGTTACTTTGCAAGAAGCTCTAATTGACAGGTATTTCTTCCGCGTCTTCTTAAGTTACCTTGTATATGTGCTCTGGTTCTGGAGTTCATGTTTGTGTTGGATGATATTTTCTGTTTAGTTGAGGTAATGTCTGTTCACTGTGTTATTGGGGCACCAAATGTATTCTGCATATTTAGTCAATGGTCTAATTTTGTGGATCAGCTTCACTGGTTGTTGTCTTTATTAGAGCATTGTAGTCAATTAATTAATATTCTAATGAAATGGCTTTATTGCGAGTCAATATTTTATTGTAGCTGGTTAGATAGCTGCTTTTGTTTTAATTATGCCATTGCTGCTATATTGTTTGTATCACATTGTAGTGCTTATATGCAGAATTTACTATGAACCTTTCTTCACTTCCAGTAAGCTTTTCATCTTTTGGCTGTAGAAATTCTGCAAAACAGCGTGAAGGAGCACTACTTGCATTTGAATGCCTCTGCGAGAAGCTAGGAAAATTATTTGAACCGTTAGTAAAATATCTAATGATGAATATGCCAAAAGCTAATAGTTCAACTTGCTAATAATTTCTTAAATATTGTTTGGGTTAGGTATGTAATCAAGATGTTACCTTTACTTCTGGTGTCCTTCTCTGACCAAGTCGGAGCAGTTCGCGAAGCTGCAGAATGTGCTGCTCGTGCTATGATGTCTCAACTATCTGCATATGGTGTAAAGCTTGTCCTTCCATCTCTTCTCAAGGTGATAGTTTTTATTATGTTGAACTTTTTTGTTAAATGATCTACAACTGTGGGTTTGAGCATTGCCATACTTTCTGCTCATGATCATCTTTATTTGTTGGGTTAACTGTGTGATATTAATATTTCTTTTACAGTTTTGTGCTTTTTGTGCTGGAGTAAATCGATGGAAAATTTATTGATGCTTTTATAATGTTATTTTGATTATCACGCCTTTGTCTTTTAGTTTTCCCTGTTTGAGTGCTTCACCTTAGAATTAAGGTTAAGTTCCTTCCCGTGGTATACCTGGTTGCGTTTACTCTTTGGTCTTATGTTACATGTACTTAGCTGTTTATTTCCTTATTTCTGCAGGGCATTGAAGATAAAGCATGGAGAACAAAGCAAAGCAGTGTACAACTCCTAGGTGCTATGGCATTTTGTGCTCCTCAGCAACTGTCTCAATGCCTTCCTAGGGTTGTGCCAAAACTTACAGAGGTCTGTTATGCATGTATATTTCAGTTGTTTCTTTACCGGAAGGGTAAAGCCTGAGAGAGATTTTGCTTCTGTTAGTTATTTGAAATCATCTGATTTCATGACCTTAAATTATATATACAGATTTTGACAGATACACATCCAAAAGTCCAATCAGCTGGGCAGCTGGCACTTCAGCAGGTTGGACTGATATAGCAGAACAAATTCCAAATTTCATCAACTTTTTCTGACTAGCGTTTCCTCTCACCATTATCTCTAGGTTGGAAGTGTCATAAAGAACCCAGAGATATCCTCTCTTGTCCCCACTCTTCTGATGGCCTTAACAGATCCCAATGAATACACACGACATTCTCTTGACATCCTACTTCAAGTACAATTCCGTATTTTGTGGCCTTCTGAATATCCTTTTATTTTTTGTTCCTGGTCTTAACTTTTCTTCTCTTGTCACAGACAACGTTTGTTAATTCTGTCGATGCCCCTTCACTTGCACTGTTGGTACCAATAGTGCATAGGGGATTGAGAGAAAGGAGTCATGAAACAAAAAAGAAAGCTTCTCAAATTGTGGGTAATATGTGTTCTTTGGTGACAGAGCCAAAGGATATGATTCCTTACATAGGGCTGCTCCTTCCTGAGGTTAAGAAGGTAATTGCCATTCTTACTGAAGTAATGAGTTGTTTCTTGCGTTTATGTTTATTCAATTAAACACTGAAGTTGTCAGGTTCTTGTGGACCCGATACCTGAGGTACGTGCTGTGGCAGCAAGGGCTGTTGGGTCACTCATCAGAGGAATGGGAGAGGATAATTTTCCGGATCTTGTTCCATGGCTATTTGAAACTCTAAAATCTGATTCAAGCAATGTGGAAAGGTCTGGAGCTGCTCAGGGATTAAGTGAGGTACGTAGAATAAGATGTGTGTTGTGTGGCTTTGTTTCTTTTCATCAAACCACCTGGTTTAATAAGACTTGCTTTGTGTGGTATCTGGTAGCTTTAACCATATGAGCTTTGATCTCTTTTAATCACATTCTTGGGTACACCATAATTATTCTATTTACTTGGATAGGTTCTCTGAAACTACATTTAACTAAGTGAGATATCTCTTTAAATATGCTCTATCTTCGATTTATTTGGCACCATCATGTAATGTTCTGATCAAGTATATTTGGAATTGATATGGTACATCATGTATGGCATATTTGGAAATAAAGCAAGTCGGAAAACCATTGATCCTAGCTTTGGCTTAGCATTTGTTCTAACTAATTGTAGCACATCTGTTAAGACTTTTTCCCTTGTGTGTGTCTAGGTTTTAGCAGCTCTTGGCACAGAGTACTTTGAGAATTTACTTCCTGATCTCATTCGTCATTGTTCTCATCAAAAAGCATCAGTCCGGGATGGATACCTTACGCTTTTCAAGGTGAACTTTGTTGAACTTCAGATGTTCCTTAGCTCTACATTTTTTTGGGTCAAACATTCTACTTTTGTAGCACTTTTCTACAAGCTTTTGGTTATCAATTGCAGTTCTTACCAAGATCCTTGGGTGCTCAATTCCAGAAGTATTTGCAGCATGTGTTACCAGCCATTCTGGATGGTGAACCCATAACTTTTTGAAAGACCTTAACTTCTGGATTAGCTTTTGACTTTATGACTAAACTGATGGGGCACTATGATGATTTAGGTCTTGCCGATGAGAATGAATCTGTTCGTGATGCAGCCCTGGGGGCTGGACATGTACTGGTGGAGCACCATGCAACAACGTGCGAGTTTACACTACATATATTTCTCTTTGATTTTTTTATTCTATATAGTGTGCAGTCATGGATAACTATATTATTTAGCGTTGACTTGCCATTATCTGTGTATGCATTAGTTTGCAACCCATTTAACTAGTTTCTCAAATGGTCTTACTGTGTACCACCATTCAAGAGATTGGAGTTATAAATAGGAGTAGCCTGTGATACACTACAACATTCTTTTTGAATCAGTTGAAGTTTGTAAATTGGAGTAGCCTGTGATACACCAAATTACAAGATTTTATTTTTATTGATTGTTATTACTTAGTAGACGCATCCTTTTTTATAAGAACTCGAAGAGGATCCTATGATTGATATAGCGTCATTTTTCTTACAGGTCTCTGCCTCTTCTTCTTCCCGCAGTTGAAGATGGTATTTTCAATGACAATTGGCGAATCCGTCAAAGTTCTGTTGAACTGCTTGGGGATCTATTGTTCAAGGTTGACACCATTTCTTTTGTTTTGCTTGTTGTTTGTCATACCTTTCAAAATCTGGTACCCGGTACTCAATTGGTAACCAATGTTGTCATCATATAGTCTGTTATAAATATTGCAATGCTTGGTTTCTGGTGTATATCAATAAATGTACAGGTTCTAAGAAAATGGTATAACGTAGTATTGTTATCAGTAATGCTGAAATAGGTGCCATTATTGCTGTACTATTTAATATTTGGAGCCTTTGTACTAGGTTGCTGGTACATCAGGTAAAGCTTTGCTGGAAGGTGGAAGTGATGATGAAGGTGCAAGCACAGAAGCGCAGGGTCGAGCAATTATTGATATTTTAGGAATGGACAAGCGCAATGAAGTTCTTGCAGCACTATATATGGTCCGGACTGATGTCAGTTTGTCTGTTCGGCAGGTAATGTTAATGATTTAAATACGCCAAAACTTTGCAGATACATGTACCTAAATTTTAAGATGATAAATATCATATTTGCTCTTTCCAGGCAGCACTACACGTATGGAAAACCATCGTTGCAAATACACCAAAAACGTTGAAGGAAATAATGCCTATTTTGATGAGTACCTTAATTTCTTCTCTGGCATCACCATCCTCTGAGAGGCGACAGGTTTGGGTCCTAGTTTTCTTTTGTTTAGTTTCTTATAATTCTAACCTGCAATTGTATAAAGTCAGTTATGCTGTGTAGGTAGCCGGAAGGTCACTTGGAGAGTTGGTCAGGAAGCTTGGTGAAAGGGTGCTTCCTCTTATCATTCCGATTTTATCTAAAGGATTGAAAGATCCAGATGTTGACAAAAGACAAGTAAGCTTCATATTGAAGCAATACCTTATCTCTCTTTTAGAAGAAACTTCTCATGGTTGAGTATAATTACTTTGTTTTTATCAGAACTATCTTGGTAGAAGTTATTGTTTCGACCTTGCTAACCATGAAGTGAATGTCTCAATGTTATTTGTATTGGAGTTGTGTTGGCACTGTTACTGTATTCTTGTTATGGTGCAATGTCTTTTTGTAATGGCTACTGAATGGGTGGTATCACGACATGATTTTTGCTCAATGTATTTGAGACAGCTGCATAGTTAAATGTTTTCAAGATTGCTTAAAGCTGATATACAGACTTGTCGTGCCCATGTTGTTCAACTTCTTATATGTTGGCTTTGTACTTTTACATGATTGATAGGGTGTGTGCATTGGCTTGAATGAAGTGATGGCAAGTGCTGGGAGGAGTCAGTTGCTAAGTTTTATGGATCAGCTTATTCCAACAATTAGGGCAGCACTTTGTGACAGGTTTGGTAAACTATTCATGCCTCCGCATCTGATTGAGTATAAATATTTTTATATGGAAGTAGTTAACCAGTTAACTTGTATGTCTTTAATCTACAGTGCTCTTGAGGTCCGTGAGTCTGCTGGACTAGCATTCAGTACTCTGTATAAGGTACCTTTTTTCACTTGTTTTACTTATAGATTGTTCTAGTTCGCTCTATTTTTGTTGTTCATCTGTTTTGCAACGTAGAGCGCTGGATTGCAAGCAATGGATGAGATTATCCCAACTCTTCTGGAAGCATTAGAAGATGATGAAATGTCTACTACTGCTCTGGATGGGCTTAAACAAATTATAAGGTTTTCATAACTGTTCCAATAGGTTATTGTTCACCTCTCAAATTTTTATGATTTGCTGATTTTACTTTTGCAATTTCAGTGTTAGGACGGCAGCTGTTCTTCCACATATCCTGCCAAAGCTTGTTCATCTACCCCTCTCGTATGGGTTCCTTTTATCTCGTTCTGTAGATATGCTTCATCTAGCATCGTGGATTACTTTTTTGGTTGTCTCAAACATTTTAATTTGTTGTGTCTAGTGCCTTAAATGCACATGCTTTGGGAGCCTTAGCTGAAGTTGCTGGTGCTGGTTTTAACACTCATCTTGGGACTATACTTCCTGCGTTGCTCTCTGCAATGGGAGATGAAAACAAGGTAAAAAAAAAATATTTTCTTCACCCTTAAATTGGTATGAAAGCTATTGATATCTTAGATTAATATCAACTTTCTTGTTGCAGGAAGTTCAAGAATTGGCACAAGAGGCAGCAGAGAGGGTGGTGCTTGTCATTGATGAGGAAGGGGTTGACACTCTATTATCAGAACTTCTGAAAGGAGTATCTGACGCTCAGGTGTGTTTACAACCTTTTCTTTTACATATTTTTTTGCATACAAGTAATTAAGGTTTCCAAAATTTTTTTTTTGAGGCTTCAATAAGAAGAAGTTCTTCATATCTGATTGGTTATTTCTTCAAGAGTAGCAAGCTTTACTTGATTGATGAAGCTCCAAACATGATATCTACCTTGATTGTTATGCTCAGTGATTCTGATTCAGCAACTGTTGCGGTATTCTACTTGACCAGAATGAAAAGAGTTGATGTGATCGTTTCTTGTCTAACATATTCTCTTCTGAACAGGTTTCCTGGGAAGCTTTGGCGAGTGTTATTGGTTCGGTTCCAAAGGAAGTACTTCCTTCATATATAAAACTTGTACGTGATGCTGTATCTACAGCTAGGGACAAAGAACGCAGGAAGCGGAAGGTGAACTTTACGCTAATCTTCAAAATGTTCCACTATATAAGAGATCAACGAGCTATCATATTATGGATAAAGCATTATTTTCTGTAGACTAATCTCGCCAGAGTATATTTTGCTACTTAAAATGCAGGGGGGATATGTTGTTATTCCTGGTTTATGCCTCCCTAAATCCCTTAAGCCGTTACTTCCAGTATTTCTACAGGTATTCTTTATATCTTTCTTTTCTAGGGCTTAATGCCACCTTAATCAGATTATTATTCATAATTTATAAATAGTTTCTAGGTGGCTTGAGCTTATCTCGTCGTTTGCCTTTTTCTTACCAAACTCTAAATGAATTCAATCTGAAAATGCAAAAAATCCCCTCTTTTTGCTTGCACTTACAAGATCAAGCAAGTAGTTTTGTACTATGTCCTCAGATCTACCTCATATTATCCTCTTGCTATTGTTTCCAGGGTCTAATTAGTGGCTCAGCCGAATTAAGAGAGCAAGCTGCACTTGGTCTTGGTGAACTTATTGAAGTTACTAGTGAGCAAGCATTAAAGGAGTTCGTCATACCAATAACTGGGTATGCAGTGCATTAATAATCGTCATTCCATTTGCTGATATTTTATTTGTAGTTTTTTCTTACGTTGCTGGTGGTATATAGATTCATCTGGATAACTTAATGCTTAAAGTTGCATATATGCTTTCAGAGTTCAGAAAGTAGCTTTAACTTGCCAGCCTTAGAAGTGTTAGAAGATGTTTGATTGTACAATTTTTTTGTTATTTCAGGCCTCTTATTCGAATCATAGGAGATAGGTTTCCATGGCAGGTCAAAAGCGCTATCTTGGCAACATTGATTATCCTAATACAAAGGGGTGGGATGGCGCTTAAGCCATTCCTTCCTCAACTTCAGACAACATTTGTCAAGTGTCTACAAGACCCTACGAGGTTAGTCTTTGAAATCTCAATTTGAACGTAAGTGTAGTTTATTAATGTCTTGTCATAGACGGGAACTACCTCCACATTTGTGAAGATTAAATGGAAGAGCAATGGTTAAAATTAAAGAGTTAGATGACTAATTTTAGTAGGACATAACTCTAATTTTGATCTGATACTTTTTGTGGTATGTTTTATATGTAAAGTTGTACTCATTTCAATTGAAGAAGGGTACATGTGTGTCTTGCTGGAGTAACTTTTATAGATCTGACATAATACTAGTAATACTTGTGATAAAACGGAATTGTTTCGTAAGCATGTCTAACAGCTATGCTCCAATTTTCATGATCTTGTTCTCGTCTACTGCAGGACTATCCGTTCTAGTGCTGCGCTTGCTCTTGGAAAGCTTAGTGCATTAAGCGCAAGGATTGATCCGTTAGTTGGTGACTTGATGACAAGTTTCCAGGTATTTATTGGATCTTTTCTTTATAGGAAAAAAAAAAGTGCATTTTATGTTAATCTATTTAGTTTGTTTTATATGTATCAGGCAGCAGATTCTGGGGTACGTGAGGCCATCCTATCCGCGATGAGAGGTGTAATAAAGCATGCTGGGAAGAGCATTGGGCCTGCTGTTAGAATACGCATTTTTGATCTCCTGAAGGATCTAATGCGCCATGAGGATGACCAAGTACGAATTTCTGCCACCAGCATGCTGGGTATTTTGTCACAGGTAGGAAGGATCTCTTTCCTCTTAGTCCTTTTTGGCTTACTTACACCATATATGCTATGCTCTATTTGATGCTATTGATTGATTATGTTCCTATTCTTGCAGTATTTGGAAGCTGCACAACTCAGTGTTCTTCTTCAGGAAGTTGGGGATTTATCTGAATCACAGAACTGGAGTGCCAGGCATGGATCAGTTCTCTGTATCTCATCCTTGCTAAAACACAACCCGTCAACCATTATGTCATCTTCACTCTTCTCCATGATGTTAAATTTTCTCAAGAGCTCTCTCAAAGATGAGAAGGTACCGTTTGTTCTGTATAAATATAATATAACATTCGTCTTCTGACATGTACTACTTTTTTTTAATAGTTCCCATTACGTGAAAGCTCGACAAAGGCCTTGGGAAGGCTATTGCTACATCAACTAGTAATGGATCCTTCCAACACAAGAGTGGTTATTGATATCCTATCATCGATAGTTTCAGCTTTGCATGATGATTCAAGTGAGGTTCGAAGAAGAGCACTCTCTTCAGTTAAAGCAGTTGCAAAGGAAAACCCGAGAACAACAATGGCAAATGTAAGTGTTATAGGGCCTCCTCTGGGTGGATGTTTGAAGGATAGTAGCACACCAGTGAGAGTTGCTGCAGAAAGATGTACATTGCACGTATTCCAATTAACAAAGGGTATTTATTGAATCTGCACAACTTGTTGATAATTCTTATATCAATTTTTAGTTTTTGTATTTCTTACTAACTTTTTCTACACTAGGCGCAGAAAATGTTCAAGCAGCTCAAAAATATATTACAGGATTAGATGCGCGGCGGTTAGCTAAGTTACCTGAACAAAGGTACTTTTCTTGTACGTAGATAGATAAAAAATCCTAAACATCCATAACTAATGCTTGTTATTTTTGGCAGCGATGACAGTGAGGAAAGTGAAGATGAGAATGGAAGTGGCTAGGTCGATACTTTATTTATTTATCATGATACCAAGGAACTTGTATACGCACATCTGACCTGATTTTGGGTTTATCAAATTCTCCTTCAGCATTACCCACCCCGCTGTTGTCATTAGGTTAGGGGCTAAATTACAAATTTTCCAAACCATTTTGAGTTTAACTGAATTATTCATTCTGAAACTTTTTTAGTAGAATTGAATTATCATTCGTATCAAATTAAAAAATATTCTAAATGAAATAACTTTTTTTTTTATACTAAATATTTGAAACTTGAATTGAATAAGATAGGGGTGAACGAGCTGTATCCCCGTAATAAATATCATATCTGGTTCTTTCCTCCTAAACTTTTGTCTTCTAACTATTTCTCCACATTTACAAACTTAGCTATATTTTTCTCCACAATTAAATAAATTATGGTTTAAATTTGGTAACCACATTTAAGTTTGCAGATGTAATAAACCAAAGACAATTAATCTTAAACCAAGTTAACCAATTAAGCCAACTCAAAACACATATGGTGAAATCGAAGCTTATCTTTGCTTCAAAGGCATTAATTTCTTGCGCTTCTGAAAGGATTTCTCGAGTCTTGAGATGAAATTTCAGAGTACGAGCTCCGAAAGAACCAACAAAGAGAGAAATTTTGATGCATCCGTGTGTGCATTTGACCTTGAGAAATGCTTTTTCAAGATGGTGGGCTCTGCAATTACTAAATCTAACAAGTGGAAGTCGTTGGGAAACTAAAAGCAATATTGAATAATTTTGATTATTAGTGGAGCCAAATTTAACTTTGATTTGTTTCTAATATGGAGTCAACATTCATATTTTTAGTTATGGTTATAGTTCAATTGAGAAACATAAAAGAAAAAAAACAAACAATCCAAGCCTCTTGTCTTGTTGATTAGTTATCGGATTTAATAATTTCAGGCGAGGAGGGCATTAAGAGCACTGAAGGCTTAAGAGAAGCTTCAAGCTTTAGTGAGAGGACACATAGTGAAGATATAAACAGCCGATATGCTTGACTCTTGTTCGTCCTGAAGCTCGTTCCTCTCACTCCTCTGCTTCATTCCATTCCTCAACCGCTCTATTATTCCCAACTTCCTCTTCTTCTACCCGACATGAATTCATAACTTCCGACGAAGAACCCGACACCTCGCGAATCCACCACATAAATCAACTTCGGTTTTGCTTTTGGGGTTCGTCGGGAAAGCTTATGCGTTTTTTATGTTACTGGGTATTGATCAGTGAAAATATTTGGGTTTCTGTTTTTACTTTACAAATCAGATTTCTATTTGGTTAATTGGTTATATTTGGTTTACAAAATTATTTGAACCATATTTTAAGAGTTCAATTGCTATTTAAACCGAAAGTGGGGTTCCAAATATAAAACTAATGAATGATGTGGTTATAACTTCTCCAAAATTTAATTATGGGGAAAAATATATTTAAGTTTGGTAACGTGGAGAAACAGTAAGAGATTGAAAGTTTGGGTGGAAAGAACCCGATATGATAATTATTGGGGGTAGAGATTGTCCACTCAATAAGATATTTGAAATTACCATTTAATTCGTGAAGTTATCCGAAAATGCCAAAATAATTTTGAATAATCACGATAGTTAAATTAAATCCTAACTATGTTTGACTAAGCCAAATTAATATTATTATTTTGTTGACTAAGCCAAATTAGAGATTACGTTATCTCAGTTAACGGACGTCTCTTGGTTTCTCGTTAATCCTAAACAACGTTGTTTTCAAATTATAACAAACGACGTCGTTTTGTCAAGAAAAATGCCAGAAAAAATCCGAACTTTCAAATTTAAGCCATAAAAACCATCAACTTTTTATTAGGCTATTTTAATCTCAAATTTTCTAACAAATGTCATTTTAATCCTAAACTATGATTGACCGAACCGAATTAGACTCTAATCGTGAATACTCATTATATTATACCTACTTAGGAAAATAGGCTTTTTCATACCTCAAATATATAAATGTATGGAGAGCATACCAAATATCTGATATTGTGCTAATTCATACACAAATTCACTTAAATTTTAAAATAAAATGCACCAATTACTAAAAATGGTCCAATACTAACATTTGTCATCACGACGTTACGGTTCCGTTGATGACATAGACGACACATGGATGAGAAGTCATATCAAAAATCGTTTATTTCATACTTATAATAATATATGAAGATCATACCCAATATTCAATGTTGTGTTAACTCATATAAGAATTCACTCAAAATACAATTAAAAGGCATTAATTACCATGAATCATCTAATACATGCATTTTTCTTCACAACTTAAATTTGGACGTTTAGATCACATATCATTGCATATAATAATCTAACAGTTTTCATGTGATCACGCTAACTCATACCATGACTATAAGCTTAGACAAAGAGCTAACATATAATTTTCTATGTAACAATCATAAATATAAAAATTCCTAAAACCTTACCGATGATTTTTTTTGGGAATCACAAATGGATTGGTACATGTTCTTAACTTCTCGTATTCATCCTCGATTATTTTCTTATTTAGCACGACATACCATGTGGTAAATGTAGAAAAATTTGGTTTTTTTTTT